>PVKM010044506.1:0-12218 GCA_004027735.1 Carollia perspicillata | reverse complement strand
TGGCTGTAGGTTTATTGTATGTGGCCTTTATTATGTTGAGGAATGCTCCCTCTATACCCATTTTGCTGAGTGTTTTTATCATAAATGGGTGCTGTACTTTATTAAATGCTTTTTCAGTATCTATTGACATGATCATGTGACTTTTGTCTTTCATTATGTTTGTCTACCCCAGAGATGTACATCTTATTGTTCTGGTGGTCTTGCTTCAGGGGGAATATCTAGGGGCTGGGCGTGTGACTTTACAGATCTTACTTTTCAAAGCAGGGGTCTCCTGGCTCAGTGATTCCTTTCTAGTCCTGAGCCATCCCATGTTCTTCAGACCCCTGACCTTTTGACCTGGCCCCATTCTTGGGAGCAGATGCAAGGGAAGAGATAATGCTGTCTGTTAAAAAAGAAAACCACATTTTAAACGTGTTACTAACAAAAAACCACTGCAGAGTGGTATGACAGTTGTGGGTGGGAGGGGCAGAGAGACAGAGGCTGCATGGGGATCAGCTGGAGGCCAGCCCCAGTCCCGGCAGGTCACTGACCCTCCCCAGGTGTTGGAGCAGGATGGGGGTGAGTGGGGCAAGGGCTCAGGTGATGGGGAGAGAGAGGGGCCAGAGGAAGGCGGAGATGCAGGCCCACTCTTCTCCCTGGAGAGCTGGAGTCAGCCTCAAGCACAGGAGGCGAAGGTGAATAAAGGGCCTGGAAAGTCCAGGACCGCACAGCAAGGTCACAGGAATGCTCTGGGTGTACAAAACCATGCTCCAGAGTGGGTCAGGCCTGGTCTTGACCTTGGGCTCTACCCCTCTGTCCACTGTGACCTGTTGGTCCCTGAGGCCCAGGGTCCCCATCCATCGGGTGAGGAATAGCAGCTCACAGAGGGACTGCTGTGAGGGGTCATGAAAGAGGGAACAGCAACGAATAGTGCTAGGCACGTGGGAAGGACTCAGCCAACATTGCTTTCCTCCTCTCTCTTCCTAACGCAAGTTTTGTGTCCTTTTTTTCTGTCTGTCTAGCTGCCCAGAGCTGGATGACTCCATGGTTTTGCAGATCAGGGGAACACTTGGGCTGGGGACCTGGATCTGGTGAGGGCTCATCATCACGTACTGAACAGGTGAGATGCACAGAAGAGGTGGTTCCCCAGGGAAGGCAGGTGGCAGAGACAGGGCTGTCAAGAGCTCCCGTGTCTGAGGAGCCACACAGTTGATGAGGAAGGCTGAGGAGGCATTCTGTGGCTGAGTCCGGGCCCCCAGTACATTCGTGGTTGACAGCATTCACAAAGACCTTGTGACATGGTCAGGAGAACATACTAGCTGGGCCAGAGCGGGGCTCACGGGGTCTTTTCGTGCTGCTAGAAAGGGCAGCTTCTTGGGAGACTGTGGGTAATATTTCACATTGGAGAGAGCTCAGCAGAGAATCCAGACACTTGAATCTCCTTTTATCTCACAATCAGTGCTTTGCAGCTGTCACCCTGCACGGGCTTTTATCTGGTTACCTGGAGGTGAGTACCAGACCGGTGGTGGCTGTTTATGGTGATTTTTGGAAACAGGGCGCATGTGTCTCCATGCAGCTAGAAGGAAGGAGAGGACATGAGCCAGCAGGTAGTGCGGATTAGCAACAATGAAGTCTTATCACTCAATGGCACAACAGGGCTGCCTTCATTTCTGGGAGATGATTCTTTGTAAACTATGATGCCAGAAAGATAAGTCCAGCTAGTTTAATAATTTAAAATAGAAATAAACCAGTTTTTTCTAATGTGTTTCCTAAGGAGATTAAATTATTTTGTTAAGGAGAAAGCTCATGCCCTAGCTAATTATTTGGGCCTCCGTCTATAACCAAACGCAGGTCCGGCTACCTGCTGCTACGAAAGTCAATACTCAAGAGACAGGTGCTCATGTAGAGGAAGGTGGTTTATTTTCAGGGGCTGGCAACCTGGAAGATGGGGGACTCATGTCTCAAAAGCCATCTCCACTTCTCAGGGAGGCAGGAATTTTTATATGGAGGGAGAGGGACTAGAACAAAGAGATCTAGGGGTGGGGGGACCTGAAAAGTTCTCTATATACAGACTAGCACAGTCCATTCCAATAAGGCAAGTGATGGTTGGGTGTGCTTCGTCCTGGTTTAGTCATCCTGGCTTCATGTCTTCCTGCATCTATGGTTGAAGGTCAGCAAATCTCTTGGAGCTGAGATGCTTGAAGGTCAGGGTCTGTATGTTTTGAAGTTAGTTCCTAGGATTCTTACATAAACATGCTGTTTTTATCTACAAGCTACAGATTACTCAGCGTCAGCACTTACAGAAATAATGTCCAAAGAATGGTGGGGTGGGTTACAATTTCTTGCCATTACGATTTTCCTCAGTTACATGCTTTTCCAGCAGAGCAATTCCCAGGAATGTCTGGTTAGTTCCTGCTGGCCAGTGGGGCTATAGAGACAACATAGAAAGATGACAGCGAGGAAAGAGAAGCTCTCAATACCTTTTCACAAGGAGGGGTAAGTCACTCCATCCTAGCAATGTGAACTAAAGCTCTCATGTCCTCCCCTAAGTATTCCCCCTGGTCTAGGACTTTTGGTTTTCATCAACTGGACGATACAAATGGCCAGTAAGGAGTGGGTACCCACTGAGCTGCCCTTACTCCTTTATTCCCATGTGTGAATGAGCCTGTGAGACCCGCTACTGAGAATACGGTAAGATAGCAGGGAGTGGAGAGAGAACACTGGACACTGGGGGCTGGGGAAACAATAGAAAGATGACCACAGTGCTGAAGATGAACTCCACCTAGTTTTGCTGCTTACAGATCTTTTTTGTAAACTTCAGGAGGCAAGAAAGTCACCTCCTCCCCACCGCCCTGCCGCTGCCCAACCTATAGATTGGCAGCCTCCTTTATTTTCTAATCGAGGTGGTCACCAAGTATCAAATGCTTGGATGGGATGCCAGACCTTGTCAGATTCTTTCTAATACCATCTATTTATATAATACTGCCAGCTCATGGGAGGCAGTCCCTAATGCTGGCTGTTGCTCTAGGAACTGGTCAGCAGTCTTCTCCATAAGCTCCCCCATTCCTGCCTGGCTTTTGAGCCCTCTCCTTGGAGTCAGAGTACCTCTGGGTGGGGGTGACTTCCAACCTGGCTTCTGCTTCCTTTAGGATGGGGAAGGAGGATCCCTGGGTTAGTTTGTCAGGCCTCTTGCTTCCCTCCCCCTGCAATCTCCCCAAACATCCTGTTATCTTCCTGTGCCTCTGGAAGACTATATCAAGCCTTTATACCTTTTGACACCCTTGGGGGTGGGGGGGAGGGCACATGAGCCTCCAGGCTGCCTTCAAAGGGCTGAATATAATTTTAGGACTGTATAAATATAACTGCTCCTTAATGGTTAAGTCAGAGCTCAGTAGAAACAAGGTGGAGGGCCAAGTTCAGTCTGCATGCCTTGTGTTTGCCATCTGTGCCTTAGACCCTGCTTTGCTGGGACCCTGGAATAGCCTCCTAATCTCCATCCCACATCTGCCCCTTATAGTCCATTCTCCATGAAGCAGCCAGTGATCTTTTTAAAACCTAACTCAAAGCATGCCACCCTCCTGGCTCAAATCTCCCCAGTGATTTCACACTTGGAATAAATGCCAATCTCCTTATAATAACCTGGAGGCCCTCACCTGCATAATCTGCCTTCCACCCCCCTTCCCCTTTCGCGTGGCCCCTTTCCCCTGACCAAGCACTCCTTCCAGGCCTCCTGTTTGTCCTCAAGGGTACGACGTAGCTGTTTTCTGCCTCGGGAGTTTGTG
The DNA here is from genome assembly GCA_004027735.1 of Carollia perspicillata. Lineage (NCBI taxonomy): Eukaryota > Metazoa > Chordata > Mammalia > Chiroptera > Phyllostomidae > Carollia > Carollia perspicillata. Next base: position 8,457 of record PVKM010044506.1, on the reverse strand, counting down.
CAAGACTGTTACTCTGCTGGGAATATTCTCCTCTCCTTCCCCTCACTCCTGACTTTTTCTAAGACTGATTCATTTTCATCCTTCAAGTCTGGCTTCAATGTCACTTCCCAAGAGAACTTTTTGACCACTCATGTCTCAAATACTTGTCATTGACACAATTTGTAACTATAGAATTGCTTGTTCATTTACTGGTTTATTTGTTAATCTGTTCTTTTGTCTGAGTTGTTCACCACTGTGTCCCCAACTTGGCATACTTCAGGGCCCTGTATCAGTCAGAGCAGGCTGAGCTCTGTGGCTGTTACAACTTCCAAATCTTAGTTCCTTCAAACCACAAAGATTTGTGGCTCAGTCATGCTAAAAGTCCATCACAGGCTGGGAGCGTTGGGGGTGTTAGGGAGTGCGCACTGAGTACTGATGGAGCGGCCACACACCCAAACATTCCCAGGGGCCATACCATAGAGAGGAGAGCTCTGGAGGGTCTTGCATTGGCAAATAAATTCTCCAGTCCAAAAATGATTTATGTGTCACTTCTACTCACAAGTCATTGGTTACATCTAGTCACATGGCCTCACCCAATAGTAGGGAGCTAGGAAGTTCAATCCTTCCCAGTGCCCATGACCCTGTTCCTATTCCCCGAACTACTCATTTTACTTGAACAGGCTGCTACAGACTTTCCCATCTAAACTTGGATTTGATCAAACGGTACCACCACAACAAGTACATTCCACAAGGCTGTGCAGTGTTGGTTGCACTATGATAGCGTTGCATACTCCCAGATACAATGGGCCTTGGAAGGAAATGATGGCCCTAGGTTGATTATAACACCCTAGAGTATGCGTAATGGTTTCTGGTGGCAATCACAATTTAAGCTAACATTTGTTGAGTACTCAACACATTCCTAGCACTGCACTGAGAGCTTTACATGTAATATCATTTAAATCTTCACACCTACAGTGTGGAGATGCTTTTCCTATTGGGCAGCTGAGGAAACTGAGGGCCACAGAAATTAACTTCCTAATTAAGTAATTGCTAGCTAGACTGTAGGGCCCTTCTTTGAACCTATCTTTCCTCATTCTAAACCTGTGCACTTAATTGTTACTCCATAGGAGTAATAACATAGGAATAATAACATAGGAATATAATAGGAATAATAACAAAGGTTTGGGTTTGATTTCTTTTCTAGGTTATAATACAAGAGAGTTTCTTTCTTGAGAAGTCTCCTACCCTTTCTCCCTTATAGTACCTACCAGAGTTTCTGTCATATAATTAGCATGCAATAGAAATCTTTAAAGTATACGAGAAGGGTAAAAATAGAATCCTTACGATAGTAGACTAACACTAGGATATTCTTCTGGTTACATGCTTTTTGTTCAGCCTGTTACTTAAGACTAAGGTAAAGCTTGTGTGCTTTTTGACAGCTGTAGGTGGAGGGCCTGGATCTGTTAGTTGCTTCTACCTAACAATCTAGCCAAGGCATTAAGCCTCTCATATAATACACATGTATCCTTATCAACAAAGAAGGAATTACATAGTGCTAGCTGCAGTGGATACCAAATTGAACAAGAACCATTTTCCTTCCTCAGAGATTAGAGACAGATACTTAAACAATTAATTGCAATACAGTGGGGCCGCAAATCCTGCGGAGGCGGTGGGGGTAGGATTCAGCTCTAGGAAGGGGAGGTTAGTTGGGAAAATCAACCCGAGATGAAGCCCTATTTGGATAGAAAATTACAATTTCGGGGCTTTGGAGGACGATGATAGGGGCAGGCTGTGGGAGAGAAAGCTGTGGGCCTGGAGCTTTTCCACTGCACTTCCTGCCTCAAGGCAATGGCTGGAGCTAGGACTTTTGACCTTGTGACCTGGGAAAAGTATTGCCAGGAACTCCCCGGGACGTCATTAGCCGAGAGTCTTGGCGCCATGAGAAGTTCCCTCCTCGGGTGACCCCGGCGTCCCGACAGTCGCCTGGACCCTTCCACACTTGCGCGCCGCATCGTTCGTTTTCCTTGATTTTCTGCCTCAGGTGTGCCCTTCCCTTTTGCTTTCCACTACTTCGGCCTCGCCCTTACCTAAAACCACTACGGGAGCACCCTCCGTCCGTGCACACCCACGACCCCCAAACTACCTCCAGACTCCACCGCTGCAGCAGAAGTCACGTGCTACGCGGGCCGCGGCCGAGAGGAGGAAACGGAGCGGGGCGGGGCGGGGCGGGGCAGGCGTGCCGAGCCCGTCTCCCCCCAAAACCCCCACGCTGGAGATCGCTTTTCATTGGCGAAGAGTACCCCCAGCCTCCTGAGGCTTGGAAGCTCCGCTTCAGATTGGCTACTAGATGCTCAGTGGGCATGGCCTCCAGGGAGTGGGAGCGGAAGGGAGGGCGCGCTCTCGAGAGGCGGGGTTGCCTAGGCGACGCCGGGGGCGCGCTCAGGGGTGGGGAAGCGATCCCCGGCTGCTCAATGACAAATTGGCTGGGGACTGCTGGGGTCCGGCCCCGGGAGAAGGCGAAGGGGACGGCGGGGCACGTTTAAGAGCGGCTCGCGGCTTGCGGACGGCTGAGGCGGCGCCGGACGGGTCCTAGGTGAGAGAGTCCGGGTCTGGCAGGACCCCTTAGGGGCGGGCTGCGGAGCGGGTTGGGGAAGTGGGGTTGGCCGCCCGGCGCTGGGTGGCCTCGCGTCCCGGCGCTCTCCACGCAGGGCTGTGGCCGGCCGTCGGTCACGTCGCGCCCCGAGGCCGCCGGAGGGCGACGCGGGAGCAGCGACCTCGGGAGGTCCCCTGGAGAAAGCCTTCGGGCCTCCTAGATCGGTCTGGAGCTGAGGAAATGGGGGCGGCGCCCCAGCCTCTCCCTTTTCTCCGCTCCTTCCCTTTTCCCACAAATGGCCTCTGCTTCCACTTCCTGCCCTTTCGGGCCTCCAGCCCGAGGAAGGTCCACTTCCTTAGTGTCTTAGCTGCCGCTAAAGTGTTGCAATAACTTGTAAGTACCTTAAGATCTTGTGCTTGGACTGAACAGGGCCATGTTCCAAAAGTTGTTAGGTCTGTTTTTGGTCTTGTCTTGCAAATGAGCATAAAGTCGCCCCCGCCCCCTTAGTTTCTTTCTGATAGAGGCTGGCACGGGATGTGGCTTCTAATAGGAAGAAGCACAATGGACTTGAACTGTTTGCCTGGACCAGGCTTCAGCGCCTCTCTTCTTGCCCTCTTATAGGTAAATAACTTTCTTCATGGTTGGCTCAGAACTGGTAGTGGCAGAGATAGCGGCGCCCGGGCATCTTGTTTGAGGTGTCCTGTCCGTGCTCATTTTCAGGTGAATACTGGAAACGTTGTAACTTTGATGTTGTTATCAGATGAGTCTTCTGGGGAGAAGTTCTTGTGTTTGATGGACTGATTTAGAGTTGCCAGTGAAAGAGGCTTGGCTGATTATTCATTTGAGTTATCTGTGCCTTGATTTCAGCCGTTCTAAGAACAGTGAACTTTCTGCTTTGTCCTACTTTCCTAACCTCATTTCTTTTTGTCAAGTTTTGGGGATGGATAGTGGGCATTGATTATCAGAAGGGACAGCCTGTCTTTTAGATATGTAAATGTTCCATGTTTTAAGCAAAGCAACAAGATTCTTGGATGGCAGGGCTTGAAGGTTAAGGCAATGTTTCTTAAACCTGCAGAAAAATAATTAGAATATCCAGAAATGGCATGACTGTGAATGGTAGCATTGAATATTGGGAAGAACTGGAGGGCAGAGTGTGAAGACCTAGGTTTGCTGATGGTTCTGAAACTTTATTGGTGGTGTGATTTTGAGTATGGCTTTCGCTTCTCTGTGCTGCAGAGTCTACAGCTGTAAAAAGATGATAATGTATTTTTTAAAAATGTGATAACAGTTATCCTACTTGTAAAAGAGTAAATGAAGTAAGGAACCTTTAAGGTGTTCTTTGTGGTAGTGGGGGTGGGATGGAGATAGGGGTGGGAATAAGGCTAGGGATATACATCTCCTGAGTGTGGTTTTAATTGAGTCAACTAGTGTACTTTTTTCTCTGACCACAACTGGGTCTTTCCTTCCTTTTCCATTTACTTTATTTCTCATTGGAAAAGTGGGTTCTCTTACCTGAGATCCCACGCCTTATTTGAAATCCCAGCAAGATTTCCCTACACCTGAGGAATAGAAGCTTTCCGAGGATTTTATGTGGAAAAAAGGGAAGCTATAAGTTATCAGATCTCTTTTGGGAATATGGGACCTAGACACATGAATATTGGAAAACAAGAATTAGAAGCTCAAATGGGATCTGCATAGGTCTTGGTAGAATGTGGAAGAAGTGGTAAAGTTTTAAATTCATGCCTTAGCTGAAGATGGTTTGAGACTGGAAATTTTTAATCCAGAGTTGAGATAATGCTTTCTGCCATATCACCCAATGCCACAATACTTCTCTGCATTCAGTTACTAAATTTTTATCCAGTCATCAGATTTGGAAACATCATTGGAAACCTTTTCTGAAAGCTAAATTTGGAATCAATAGAGCAACCTAGAACTGTAGTGTCAGAAGAGATCTTGGTGAACTCTTCTAACATTTCCAGTGTATTTGTCCCAAGATGTGCAAGAGTCTTACTTTTCATTGGCTACAAGTACTTCTAAACAAATAACCCCCATGCTTACATATGCAAGACACCTGGATTTTTTTTTTTTTTAAGTGAATTCATGTGGCTGAGGATAAGTCTGAAGCAGAGAGCCAGAGCACCAAAGAAAATGGAGGATGGTGGGGTGGGTAAGGAGGAGGAGGGCAACTAGTGTTCATTGTGTATCGGCTATCTGCTTGTTATAAACTCACTGATCTAATCAACACCAGATAAATACCTGGCCTTGGAGATAATATTTGACCTTGAGTAGTCTCCTTTAGCTCCTCAGTTCTTTTGGTACCTAGGAAAACAAGTATGGGTGCATATGTGTACATATTCTTAGATATTTCGACAGTAGAGGAGTCAGTAGGCCAGAGAATGTATGAGTTTTTGGACCAGTGAGAGTGGAAAGAAGGATGAAGAGAGTGTGGAGGCTGAGTATCAAAACTCCAAAGTATGTAGTTACTGTGGCCAACTACAAAATGCCAGCCAGGTCTCAATTTCAAGTGTATGTTAATTTTAAAGAAAATAGCTCTTTACAGAGAACTGAATGTTCTCTGTTATGGTTGTAGATGAACCTTTAGGGATTTTTTTGCTTTTCAGAAATTGAAGTATAAATGCAGAAGAAGGTGCTATTAACTGATAATTGTAATATGTTATTGTCATCATTGCTTTTGTCATTGGTTTGTGGGCAACTTATATATAGCATCTTTTAGGTCCTCTAGATTAGGAATAGAAACTACTAAGTTAGGTCAGACCCAAATTAAAATAGCCCAAGTTACATACTTTTACTTAGCATATGGCATGAGTTAAGAGAAATATAGTAGTTCGGTCCTCTAACATTTGTTTGTCTTTTGAGTGAATTTTCTGTCTGTGTAATAAATCATGCCAAACCTGGCCATTTAAAATAACAAACATTTATTATCTCAGTTCTCAGTCATATCTACAGTTTCCGAAGTTTAGGAATCTGGGAGAAGCTTGGCTGGGTGTTTCTGGCTCAGGGTCTCTCCTGAGGTTGGAGCCATCTGAAGGTGTGACCGGGGCTGGAGAACCTGCTTCCGAGATGGCTCACTCACATGGCTCGTGGCCAGAGGCCTGAGTTTGTCACTGTGTGGCCTCCTCCATAGGAATCCGTGACATGGCAGCTTTTCCCCAGAGCGAGTGATCGAGAGAGACAAAGAGAGACAGAGAGAAACAGAAAGAGAGAAAGATAGATGGTCAAGATAGAAATTGCAGCATCTTCATATCAAATCTTGGAAGTGACGGACCATCACTTTTACCGGCACACGGACCAGACCTGGTGCAATGTGGGAGGGAGGGACTGACCACACAAGGGGAGCCTGAGGATTACAGGCATTGTGGATGCCAGCTCCCTCAATTTCTTTTTTCAGGTTTAGACCTTATATTGTTGAGAACAATCTTTGTTTCATATGCTTACTAAAGTATGTACTGTAGGAGGTTAAAATATAGGTAGAGTTTTTACTCTTATAGAGACCTTTAATATTTTACTTTCTTCTGGTTCTTCATGGTCAGATGCTAGAATTAATTAGCCAAATATGGAAATTAGAAATTTAAATCTTGCTGGCCCCTAAACCAAATGGAATAGCCGAGTTTTTTTAATCCTAAAACAAATTGATAAAAAAATTATTGCCAAAATGATCTCCTTGATGAATAGCTTAAAATTAATCATTAATCATCTGTGTATTTTTAAAAATAAAACTCACTGGCAAAGTCACTGACAAAATCTTGGTGAACCTAAATCAAAGCCCTCGCCCCTAGTTATTTTAAATCTTTGGACAATATTTCTTCACTCAGCAATTCTTCATTTCTCTTTTGAAATCTGGATACATTTTAATTGTATCTGGATTGAAGGGTTTTTTTCTTTTAGCTTCTCAGTGAAACTTTTCGGAGGTGTCTGTAGGTAGTCGGGAAAGTTCAGGAGTCCTGAGCCTGGAGCCTGATTAAATGGCTTCTGATTTTCCTTTCACCTTTAAACATTCTAATTTTTTCATGTAACAAAATCCTTTGAATGCAGCATATTTGTAACAAGAGAGTTCACAAATCATGCTAAATTGTAACTTCAGACAATGAAGTCTTCCGAGAATCACTTTTGTTCAGCCGGACCCAGTTGAAGATGCCTAGAGTCACCATTAGGCAGGCCGGAAAAGTCAGCACAGTTTCATTTCCTTACTTCTGAGATTTTTGGCCCTTTTCCCTATTCGCTGCCCTAATTCGTGAGCTAGAAAAGAAGACCTTATCTTTCATCCTACCTCTCCCATCTTCCTCCTCCTCCCTCCATCCCCTTCCTCCTAATAAAAACAGGAAAGGATTGGTGGCTAGTCATTTATTATGGGTTATCTGATCCTAGCATTAGGAGAGGCTTTTAGCCAACGTGGTAGTTCTCACATATTAAGCCTTAAAAGAAAAGTCTCCAATTATATCTGTTCAGTAAGTTCTGCCATTTTTATTTTATTTTATTTTATTTTATTTTATTTATTTATCTTTAGAGGGGAAGGGAAGGAGAGAGGGAGAGAAATACCAATGTATAGTTGCCTCTCGTGTGTCCCCTACTGGGAACTGGCCTTCAACCCAGGCATGTGCCCTGACTGGGAATCGAACTGCGGTTGTTTGGTTCGCAGGCCTGTAGTCAATCCACTGAGCTATACCAGTCAGGGCAAGTTCCGCCATTTTAAAAAAATCTTCTAAAAAGGTTTTATACCCATTACCAATGTGGTGTGGGGGTGGGGTGGGGAGGGGTTCCCCACACCACCAAGCAATTCTCAATCACCAGCCAGGCATCCTACAATTCAACTCAATTCTGACACTCTACCTGGACACAGCTTCAGATTTCACAGGTTGAGGGCTCAGTCTCATAAGACTGCCCTCCACTTCAGACACCAGCAGTAAGCCCAGGTTGTTACCTGTGCTTCTGACCGAGTAGCTACAGATTGAAGGTTCCCATGATCCCCTCCTTGGATTTGAGATGCCAGTCTCCACTTCAGGTTGTTATCTGTACTTTTATGACCCACTACTGACTGTAAATCGGAGGTTCCCACAACTCCCTCCTTGGGTTCGATTAATTTTTCTAGAGCTGCTCACAGAACTGAGGAAGCTGGTTTACTCACTAGGTTCCCGATCTGTGGCAAACGATACGAAAGGACACGGATCGACATGGGGTGAGTCGTGAACAAAGGAGCTTCTGTCCTCGAGGAGTTTGGGGCCCAGCATGGTGCCACCTGGAAGTGTTCTGGTTCTCCAACCTGGAAACCCTCTGACATCCTCCTCTTGGTTTCATAGTTATGACTGATTAAATCATTGGCCACTGGTGATTGATTCAACCTCTAGCCCCTCTCTGCTCCCCAGAAATTAGGGGGTGGGATTGAAAGTTCCAACCCTCTGTTCAAGGTTGGTTCTTCTGGCACCCAGCTCCCCATTACTTAGGCGCTTTCCAAAAGTCACCTCATTAGTATAAACAAAACTATATTTCTTAAAAGTCACAGTATTGCAGCCTCCTAAGTAGTTGTAGAATCTAGCTGTGTTCCCCATGTCTACTGTCATCCCCTTAGGCCGCCATTGTCTCTGGTTGGGCCTGCTGTGTCTCCCACATTTGCTCCGGCACCTCTCTGTTTTTCCATACTACAGTTAGAACGATCTTTTCAACATGCAAGTCTAATTATGTTACTTATTTGCTTGAAACACGTCAGTGGCTTTCCAGTGCTTTCAGTAAAAAACCTAAAATCTCTAAACCACTGGGCTTACTGGGCCATAATTGACCTGGCCCTCACTTTCCTCTAGTTTCATCTCATACTAGACTCTGTCTTTTTCTTTCTGCTGTAGGCAGCCACAAGGATCTTTCTTCAGTTTTTT
>PVKM010044505.1:0-12211 GCA_004027735.1 Carollia perspicillata | reverse complement strand
AATTTTAGTTATAACATCTCCTAAGAAAATATGGAAACTTAGAGTCAGAATTCTGCCTTCAATTCTAAGATACAATGTTTTAAAAAATTACCACTTAGAAAAATAAATATATTCAATTATAATTGCATGGTGCCCTCAATCAAAAGATGCATCCCTTTTTCATTGAAGTTAAATGTGAAAAAAAGCATCTTAAAATAATGAAATATAGCCCGTAAATGTGTTTTGGTAGGTTTTTCTAACGCTCAGGGGCTGCTCAGAGTCAGCTTTTCTCACGACCATCGCCATGGTCACCCTGCAGTGTCTTGTCCCTCCTTTGGGTGCTGTGAACTGTAGGAGCTGCTGTCGCAATAGCGCCGTCCTTCAAAAAACGGCTGTAGTGTGTATTTGGGGTGCGGTGGTTAGCACGGGAGAAGAGGTGGTAGCTGGTGCCAAGGGATGGATATTAGCATACCAACTGACAGGAAGTTTAGGGAGGGTCTGGAAGTGTCCTGTTTACCACGCCCTTGGAGTCAGTTCCCAGCCCAAGCCCCAGCTCCTGGCAACCACGGACCTGCTTCCTATCACTATGGTTTTAACTTCAGGGATGCATGACAATGGAATCATGAAGTATGTGGTATTTTGTGTCTGGAGCATTTCCCTTGCATAATGTTGACACTCTCGTGCCGTCACGTGTCTCAGATGTTCATTCCTTTTATTGCAGAATAGTATCCCTTTTGAGTGGATAACACCACAGTTGGCTGACATTTGGGTCATTTCTGTAGCCCTGTGGGGAACTACTGAGTCTTTCACTGCTGAATATGACTGTAACCGTAGGGTTTTTAAAAAATGATCTTTCCTAGTTTGCTGTCTTTAGCCTGTTGATATGCTGGATTACACTGATTGGTTTTTGGAGTTTCATATTGTTGGGTGCTGGATTTTTTTGTATCCCTTAAAAAAATATTGGCCCTTGATGTGACATGCAGTTAAGTTAGTTGGAATCAGTTGGATCCTTCTGAGTCTGGCCTATCTGCTGCGGCAGGGAGAGTCCGAGCAGCCTTCAGCCTAGGGTGCTTCAGCCCCACTACTTGGGTGATTCCCTTCAGAGCACTCTCTTCCATGCCCCCTGGGCACCCACCCTGGGTGAGCTCTGGGTGTGGCATGGCCCACCCCCTGGGTGGTTCTTACCTCCCGGGGAGTTTCATCCAAACATATGTAGGTTAGGATTCAGCCAGTGATTGGAAAGGACGCCTCTGCAGATCTCTCAAGATTTCCCCGTGAACAGCTCTCTCCTTTCTCATATTCTGCCTTACACATGTAGCTTCTTCAACCTCCCAGAACTGTAATCTCCTTTTCCTCGACTTACTGGGCTCTGTGTGGGTTTCCTGCACCTGGGCTGTATCTCAGAAACTGCCTCCAGGTAGCACCCAGGGCTGATGCTCACCTTGCCTGTTTCCTTTCTCCTAGGAGCCATAGCCCATTGCTGCCTGTTGCCCTATGTCAAAAAAAAAAATAGTTGTTTCATATATTTTAGCTGTTTTTCTAGTTGTTGATGGTGGGACAGAAGTGCCTGTAGCAGGTACTCCTTCAGGCAGAGGCAACACTCCACTGTGCTTTTCACCATTTCCGAACTAGTACTGGAAATGGATACTTCCTTGTCCTCTTGAAGGTCATTTTCTCCTCTTGCAAAACCCTACTCCGTAAAAATTACAAGCACAGTGTGAGATTTACATACTGCCTTTGGGAAAGTGAACATTCACACTGGAGGTACAAAAGCAGGGGTGAGTTTGCTGAGGCACAGGCACGAATCCGAGCAGCGGCCCTGATCAGGGCCGCAGTCAGAGCCGTCCTTCCCGGGCACTCCTGTAATCCACCCCTCCATTTTCTTTCAGTTATTGTTGTTCAGTTAGAGTTTCCACTCTTTTAATAATATCCCTGTTAAAAGTGTTTTTGTAAAAGAAGAATTGTTAACTAATATGTATGTGACCTGTAGATAAACAGTATATTTGTGTAAGATTTCCAGGAACTGCCTTCGAAGGAAGCGAACTCCAGCAATCCCACATCCCCACGCCAGGAGACTTGCTGACTTCGATCCATTAAAACCAAACCTTTGCTTGACCGACCAGCTTCGACATAATCACAGGAATGGACTGTGCTGACTTGACCCAGAGAGAACTTTCAGTCCCCCTTCTCCTGATTTCTTTGTTCTGCCTTGCCTCCCCTTCATAATAAAAACCCTTGCCTGCACTGGGCTTTAGGGCCAGGGTCCGCCTGGGCACCGAATAAACCACCTTTGTTCCCATCAGCACCTGGCTCTCCGGAGTTCTGGCTTTCAAAGGACAGGCAGCGGAGCCTGACTTTGGTGTCACTCCCACACACAAAACAGCCAGTTTCACTTTTAAAATGTTGTTGTTAAAGAGTAAAAATTATTAATTCTGCCAAGTCTCGACACTGGAGTAGGCACCTTTTTAATATTCTGTGGAATGAAAGAGGAAGTGAACACACAGCCCTTGGGCTGCACTCTGAAGGGTGATGCTCGGCTTTAGGAAAAGCAACAAGTGACTGAACTGCAAGTTGAAGTAGCTCTTTTTTTTTTTTTCCAATGGGACACTACTTTTACTTGAAGGCTAATCAAGAGACAAATTGTGGTCATTTAGGCTTGAGTATTTGGCAGATATCTTCTTGCAAACAAACAGGGATCCTGTCACTTAAAGAAAAGGACTGACCATATTTTTTGCTAGTAATAAAATATGAGCTTTCAATCAAAATTAGCATTTTACAATTAGCAAATTAGACTTAATCACCATGAGCTTATTATCCTCCTAATAACTGAAAGGCTTTTCTGATGGGATGAAGGGGGTGACATTAATTAATGTGATTTTAAAAAATATTGTGTAATAAAGTGTGTCAATATTTGGAAGATCTGTATAAATCACTGAACTAATATTTTCCAAGTGACCAGTGCATGATGTTACAACAGCATGCATGAGTAAAAGATGCGTTCAAATTTCAGGATGGACCAATGGGTTTTTAATGTAACAGTATGGAAAGTTTATGGATATGGTTTCAGATTCCACACTGCAACTGATTTTCAGAAAACTACCACTTGTGTTTGGATATGGTATCAAAGAAGAATGTCCACAGTGATCTGATTAAGACACTCTTCTTTTTTCCAACGCCACATCTCTGTGAAGCTAAATTTTCTTCATATACTTCAAACAAAGTTACATAATGAACACATCGAATGTACGAGCAGATGGGAGACTCCAGATACCTTTTATTTAGGCTAGACATTCAAGAGGTTGTATTAATGTGAAAGGATGCCACTCTTTTCCCTAAATTTTTGGAAAACATTTTTTATAATCATGTATATTTTGTTTTAATGTGTATCATGGTATTGTTATTGTAAATAAATTATTTAAATTTGTTTTAATTTCTAGTATCGTAAATATCGATAGTCATTACCCATTTGAACAGAACGTTTCTGAGGCCCTCAAACATTTCGAGGAATAGAAGGGGTTCTGAGACCAGTAAGTCTGAGTTATCTGTTCTTTAAAGATGGTGTGCATCTCAGTAATAATCAAAAAGAAAAAACTGGATCTGCTGGCTTTTAAATTGAGGCACCTACAATGACCTCTTCTTTCTCTCTGCTATAATTGCTTATCTCAGTTTTCTACTTTTTGTTGAACAATTTTTGTAGCTTAACTTTTTGTTAGGAAGTCATTAACATCCTTTAGGTTTCTAATTTCATTGCTATGGATTTGCAGGTGGTAATTCTCATATTTCCTTTAACACTTTTTGTATCTTGGTTAATTCTCCCTAGCCAATATCCCTAGCCAGTCTGTGGCTACAACTGATAAATGAATTCAGCTATCACATGAATGGTGGTTGATATTTTTGCATAAATTAATGAATAAGACAAAAGTGAATCAACAAAGATGTCTGTTCAAACTTCCCCTGTTTCTCAATAATGTGCCAAACTTCTTTACTGAATCAGATCATAATTTTCCAATCTGGAAGAATATCTCTTCTAGTCTTTTCCCTCTTTACTATGTACCAGATACGGACAACAGCGCTTGTACATTTAATTTGCTTCAGTGATTCTCAAGTGGAGAGAGATTTTGCTCTGTAGAGGACTTTTGGCAAGTTCAGGAACATTTTTGGTTGTAAAACTGTACAAGGGGTGTTACTGGCATCTAATGGGTAGAGTCAGGGACATCCCTCCTCCCCGAAATTATCTGGCCTGAGGTTGAAAAACCCTGGTCTGTATCATTAACATTTTCTCTATCACTTTTTAAAGTTTAGGCCATCAAGAAAACAGTAAATCAAGTCCAGATTTACAGCATTTACCGATGTTTTGTTGTGCAATATTCCCATTATGGCTGATTTCAAGCTGCCGGGAGGACATCCTCAGATGTGGAGTCTGTAGGAGATATGCAGGGGCCACATTATATAGTATTTCCACTACAAAGATGCAATAGTCATAGCTAACTCCAAGAGCATAAATAATAGTAAAATGTAGTAATATCATTAGTAATAGGTTCTGTGTATTTGTTACCTTTGTTTATAATACAATGTTTAATTATAAATAAACATTTACCTTTTAATAATAACTATGCTGAACAGCTGCCTCACAGAGTTCTTAACAATTTTGCAGTGGGATCTTGCAGGTCAGAATGAGCTGCTCTGGCCCCAGCACGCCACTGACGTGGCTCTTCCCCACTCTCACACTCACATGTCATGTTTCGTGTGTATTGGAAAGACTGACCCAATCCCAATCCCGATTTCCTAGGGAACGGGCTCTGGTTGGCCCAGATTGGGTTGGCCCCTGCCCGAGGTCTAACCACTCAGAGCAGGTGTGTGACTGGGGCTGATCCGAAGGGAGTCTGCCCTCTTCCGTTCAGAAATCGATGGCAGTGTCACTGGGAGTGGGCTGGCGCCCTGAGAGGCACCCAAGATGGTGCTTCAGACTCAGGTCTCTCCTTCACTCCTGTTCATTAAGGCTCCGTGCAGACTGAGTTTCTGACTCACCCAGTTTTTCCTTCTCCGGAGAGATTTCAAAATAATATATTAAACCAGTGGTTCTCAAAGTGTGGCCCCTGGATCACAGCAGCCGCCTCACTTGGGAACCTGATGAAGAATCAGACTCCTGGGCCCCACCGCAAGCTCCTGAATGAGACGGAAGCTCTGGGGACCAGGACCAGCGCCTGGGTTGCGAAAAGTCCTCCTCATTATTCTGACGATTGAAGCCACTGTATTACATCATATAGTTTTTTTTTTAAGAAAAGAAAACAAACAAACAAACAAAAAAACAAGTTACAGTCTATCCTTTAGGATAGCAACAAAACAAACCCAGGCCATCTTGCTTGAATCTGGCATTTCCTCCAGTGTCAGGAAATGACAAATAATCTCTTAGGGTGGGTTACTCCAACAGAAGAATAATCAATCATATATTGATTCTTACTATTTCTTCTTTTAGAAAATGACTGGTCTTTAATTTCTGTGAATATTTTATTATAGTGCCATATAAGCTATTAAATCATGCTTATCTTACCTAATTTACCCTTTCAGGATGTATTTCTTGATTCTCAAGTTAGCCAATAATGTTTTCAAGGGTAGGGCTGTTTTTTTAATATTTGTTTTAGGCTACAGACTCTATGGTAATACAGAGCTCATAAAAATTTAAATATTGATTGAATAATTATAAAGATTTTAAAATATAGTTTGTCTAATCCTTTGCTTTCTTTTATTGGCATTATTTAAAATTTATCATACACAATTTCTAAAGTAACTATGCTGGAAAAATTTATGAAGAATTTCAATAATAATTTAATAAAACAGAAAGTGATTACTATCTGGATATTTTTTTCTGAATTGTGGGATTTGTACCAAATTGTGGTGCAAATTGAAGAAAAGAATCCCCAGTAGTACCATTGACTGAGAACAACCCGATACTTTTATATGTCTCCTTCCAATCATTTTTCTGTGTTACGTGCTTTTCTTACCAAATCCAGATTATATGCTATGTTTCTAGTTTCACTAATTATTCTTCTTAACTAAACTTTGTGACATGAGCACTCTCATATCACTGAATATTTTCGAAACGTGGTTTTTAATGTTTCACGTTATTGAGTTGTATGTATGAATTTTAACTTATTTAACAATTTTCTCATTTAGGACAGCTGGGTTGTTTGCAATATTTCCCTTTGAATTCTGTTTTGGTGGAATGGGTGCATATTTTAACAACGAATACCTTCTCCCTTAGAGTCAGGACGCATTGGTTCTCTGCAGCGTGTCTAAGCTCTCGTGGTCATCTCTTTTCCCCTTCTGCGCTGAGAAGCTTACTCATTATTCTGGTTGTTCGTGTACTCACCTCTGTTATGTCTTCCATCTCAGGTCTTAATCAAGATTTAATTCACATGTTTCCGTAAATATCGAAATCAATGCAAGTCTGAAATTTAATAGGAGCCTGCTTATTTTTTCTCGTTTGCACTAATTTTACCCAGGCTGGCCAGCTGTGCCCTTGCATTCTCTGTAGACTTCCCTGATTCTACCCTTTATGGTAAACTTTCAGGTTTTTGTGTCATAATTGCTAATCCCTAAGTCAGGAAAATCCTAATAAACGATTATTTGCTTATTCAATTATAAGCGACTCAAGAAACAGGTATTCATGTGAGAATGTTAGCATGTTTATTGGCTCAAGGACCTTTTCTTTGTAAAGTATCTTAAGCTTTTAAAAGCCCTAAAAATTAGCAAATCATCATAAGTCAGAGAGTTAACTCAACAATTTATTTCTGGCAAAAGTCAGATACCTTTTGGATGCAGTATAACCAACACACACACACACACAATAAAAAACTTAAATTGAACTGAACAATTCTCTATGATTTCGATAAGCCATCTTACTCATTATCAATTGACCGAGAATATTTCTTTCCTCTTGAGCAGAAAAAACTGACACATCAAATATTGTTCAGTGATTATCAGTAGAATTAAAAAAATAAGATTCATTGCATACAATCAAAAAGAAATGCATTGTAAACCGTGTTTAGGTCTTTTTAAAATTAAAATCTCTGATGTAACTTTTCCCCATAGTTTATTTTTCTTCTTGGGTTCGACTAAAAACAAAATAATTTCTGACTATGTCTCCAATCATGTTGCTGAAAATCTTTATTGCTGAACACATGACCAAAAAGATTATCTTTGCTTGGAGTAAATGTTCAATTATTACTAAGATGTAAACAATCTAGAACGGAGAAAGGAAACACAAATTGGGCATAGTTGCTTAACTTTACAGAGAATTTAACAGGCTAGCAATGAACACTGCCCTTCTACTTTGTATTAATGAGCTTGTAGTATTGTTCAGGTTTTTCTTACTCTCTAGGTCTAGTACATCAACTTTGGCAAGCAGGAAACTCGAGAAACTCTGTTGTGAACTTCTGGTATAATAAGTAAGGATCTGGCCTTATTTAACATAATTGAAGTGTTCTTCAAGGAAGTTTTGGGGCCTGAACTAGACTAGCAAGTACAAGCAGGTATGACAATATCTAAAAATGAAGCATGTCGACCTCCACACTATTCAAGATTTCGTGTTTCAATTCACTTCACTTGTATCAGTAGTAGTGGGAAGTACAGGCGCACTTCCGGAGGGCGCCGCAAGGGGTCGCTAATGCACAGCGCCTTGGTCCACAACAGGCGTGCAGGCGAGCTCTTTCCTCTCGCTAGCCTCAGTTTCTGCCGGAAGTGGCCCGTGTTGGTGTTTTCTCCCAGTATTTGGGTTTGCATTTTCTAGTGGGCTTGCGGCTCAGAGCTGGATGAGGCTTGGCCGGTGGAGCCAGAGAGGGGAAATTCGAGTTTAAACCCGAGTAACATGGATATTCTGAGTTCGGAGATCCTCCGGAAGCAGCAGCTGGCGGAGGACTTGAACCTGTGCGTAGTGAGCAGTCTGTGGTCGTGGGCGTGGGGGTGTGTAGCGGTAGGGGAGAGGGGAGGCTGGGAGCCAGGGGACTGGTACAGAGAGGACTCCGGAGGGAGTGAGGCTTAACCAGAGGGCCCTGCCCCCTACCTGGAGCAGCCCCTACAGGTCCACCTTTGACCCTTTTTACTCGGGAGCCTTAGGGAGTTAAGTGGGGGAGTTGCAGGAGAAGTCCAGATTTGGCAACATTTCCCGTAGCTCCCTGCTATTCCCTCGCAGTTTCCCTAATTGTCCGTTATACACACTCTCACCTGTCGGAATTCTGCCCCATTTGTTCTGGTCGTTCACGTCTGTAGTTTCCTAACTATGCCCAGCTGAAGCGTAGAGGAAGGGCCGACTCAATTAGTTTTTTAAATCTTTGATTCCTTCCTACTGGTAAAGCCGGCTTTTCATTGCATTATCTTCCCTAGCCCACAACCCCCAGCTGATACCGTACACATAGAAAATCCACTCACAGGAAGGCTGAAAATGTGTTGGAGAAACAATGGAATTGTAAAGAGGAAAAAGAATTATGTGACTTGGAAACTTCCTTAAGTTGATCTCCATTACTTTATTGCATAACAATAACTTGGATCACTGGTTCTGAAAGCTTTTGGTCTGAGGACCCCTGTACACTCTTCCAAATTATTGAGGATCCCCAAGGGCTTTTGTTTATGGGTTTATCGATATTTACTGTGTTGGGAGGTGAAAGCTGAGAATCTAAAAAATGTATGTATTGTATTAATTCATTTATTATTTGATGGTATTGGTTTACTGAGTTACGTACGACTTCCAAATGTTGATATATTGCATTACATCGTATTTCAAAAATCACGTTATTTAACATCACCAGTGACGTCATGAGAAACATCTTTAAGTATTGGGACACCATTAAGCTTGTGGGGACAGATCTAACATCTCCACAATTTTAATTTTCACTCAAAAGCTGGCATTTTATCATAGGCAGCTAATGCTATCAGTTGTTTGCCAGAGTGGCAGGTTCACCTTGTTAACTTTTGGAAAGTTGACTAAGTCTGAATGACTATCGTTCGTAGGTATTCTTTCATGTAAAAATAATATTCCATGAGAAAAGCGGCTGGCTTAGCTTGTAACTTAATCGCACAAGTGCTTTCCTTCCAGACAGTCATCATACTTCGGTATAAATGAGAAGTGATGTGTAGGCACTCGCCAAGGCTCAGGAGACTTACCCTTGCTTTTCATGCTCAGTGTAAATGTCCAGGCAAATAGTACCTTAGCGCTGAAAAGATGTTTGACCTCACAAACCCTACAAAGGATCCTAAGGATCCCATGTCTGAGGATCACACGTTGAGAACATCTGCTTAGATATTGGATATAATGTAAGATTAATATATATGGTGAGACGTGAGTAAATTGGGATTATTTGGTGGATGGAGTTCATTAAATAGAATATTATTTAGAAGATAAAGGGGGAAAGCTTGTTCATCTTTGTAATTAAATTATTTTTTATCTCTACTTCAGTGATATTTATCTGTAGATGAATGATTTGAGAGTATTTGAAAAAGTAATTTAGATGTTGGAATGCATGATTGATATGAGTAGGACCAGGATGTTGAAAAATCTGAGTACTTGAGAGGCAAAATTGAATCACAAAAAGCTGAGCTTTCCCTCCAGGTTTGTAATGTGCATATTTGCATAATCCGGTAGGTGAGCGTTCTTGAATAATACAGGCATACTTCATTTTATTGTGCTTGGTTTTATTGTGCTTTGCTTTATTGCGCTTCACAAATGTTGCAATTTTTTTTTTTTTTTTACAAATGTAAGGCAAGACTGTCCACCAGCAAAACAGTTACAGCTTGCTTTAATGCAATACTCACCTGATTGCACTTGTCTGGAGTAAACCCGCAGTGTCTCCAAGGCGTGGGTGTATGAGAAAATGTGTAACTAGACACCTTTACTTTTTGTACGCGTGGGTAGACAGCCTTTTGATTTGTAGCTGTATAATGTTGTAGCTGAATGGAAACAGTTGCTCTTTAGTCTTTAACTTTCTGCATCATAGTTCCAGTAACTTTCATACTATTTTCACTGCTCCAGCACAGTAAGAAGTACATTCTTATATTTTGTTGATATGTATATGAAAAGTTTCATGAAACAATTCTTACCTTAACTACATGTGATTCTATCATTTGTTTTATTACTTTAATCTATTCTGTTTCTTTGTTCTTTTTTCAATGCTAGTTGCAGATCCCTGAATTGTTTTCATTGCCATATCTGTAGCTGGGAAACCCCCATCCCTGCTGTATATTGTTCTTCCAGAAGAGCCTCCTCATCTTGGTTATTTCCAGTTTTTTAACTGGAAATAGTTTTTTATTGTTAGCCTGACAGTTGAAAATTCAATACCTTGTGAGTGCCCCTGTGTGAAACTGGAGAAGCTGCTAAGATAAGCCTCCTAACACCTGTCCTCAAGCAGTTCTGTCTGGTGTAACTGCTTTGAGTTAATTGAGTTAATTGCTCGAATGCCAGTGCTTTGGAGCCCTGGGGTTGGTGAGTCATCAGCAATGCCTCATTTATGTGGAAAACTGGGCTTTTGGGTCATAATTAGCAGTTTTATTAGTTGTAGTTGTGAAGGTGGGCTTTTTTTAGAATTATGGCTTTTCTCCCCATTATTATATGGGGGAAAAGATGTTTCCTGTATGCATGATATTGCACTGTGCCACAGAGGACTAAGAAAGTAATGCTTGATCATTTTCTTTAAGGAACATGCATTCAGTTTCACAAAGAGAGAAGCCAACAGGCAAGGAGTCCCTCCTCGTTTCCTCTGTTAAGATGAGTGAGGTACTGGTTACAGCTTGGGCCAAACCCACCTGCACATTGGATCCCAGCTCATCCTTTTTAGCATCACGGGAACCTTAATATCACTTACTGCCTTTCTTCCCGTGTCTTTAGTCTGTGTACTGGCTTATCCCCATCAGCACTGAAACATAGAGATGTCTCCCCCACCTTTAAAAAAGTGTTTGTTTTTGTTTTTTAGCAACTCTCCTTTTTCTTTGTAGCCAAGCTTCTTAAAATAAATCTTAATTCTCACTCATTTCTTCACCTCATAGAAACTGGTTTCTGCCCCCACATCTATACTGACTCCACTCTAATGAGGGACAACCGTGACCTTCATTTTTGTGACTGACAACAGCACTGGACACTGTTCACTGGTCCTCATCCTTCCTTCTTCCCTTGGCATCTCTTCCGCCACAGCTTCCTGTTTTTCCTTCAGCTTCTCAGACTGCGTGTTCTCAATCACTCTGACAGGCTGCATCTTTTTGTTTGTTTTTTTGTTGTTTATTTTTTGTTCTGTAAATGTTAGTTTTCATTAAAGTTCAGGCTTAGAACATTCTTCACATTGAATATTCTCTTAATTTTATATTAACCTCTAGGTTTCATCTGAGCCTTTTGGGTGGACTTAAGAGTATCCATCAGCTCTTTGAAGTTTTATAAAAAGCTTAGCATGTATAATGTATATATTGGGTTGGCCAAAAAGTCCGTTGCGGTTTTTCCATACAGTGGCTCTAGGAGCACTTAGTTGTCTTTAACTTCATTTGAAACTGTTTTGTTAGATCGTATTGTGATAGCTGTCCTATCCAGAGGCCACCAGAGGCCACCTGTCTACCCTTCTCTCTCACACCCAAGCCTCTTCCTTCTCTCCCAAATTAAGAGATTTTATTCTGTATGCACCGTCTTCTTTCAGGTCTCTCATCGTCCTGACGGGGCGGGGGAAGGAAGGGAGGACCCCCGCTGCTATATCACAGTGTGGGGCTGTGGCCGGGGGTGCAAGCACCCCTTCCCTCCAGTGAGTCAGCCTCTGGCTCCTGCCCTGAGCTGCCGCAGCTGTGCCACTGCACTCCCTGGGTGGTCTCTGCTGCCGCCTGCCTCAGTCAGACTCTGCCCTGGGCCCTGGGTCAGGGAGGTGACAGGCGCCTCCCCAGTAAGTACCACAGTCCCCGGATCCTGGCTTCTGGTGGTGGCGGGGTGCGCAGCCCTGCCCGGGGTGGAGGGCACTGAGACAAGTCTGGGCACCCAGGTGCAGGCTCTCTGGAGGCTTCTTCCTGGGTAGCAATATCCTTTTTTTCAATTTACAAATATTTTTATTGCTAATAATGAGTCAAATCAGGATGCATGTGTTTTTTGTTCTCCTTGAATGCTTTCTCTTTTTTTATTGTTGTTCAATTACAGTCATTCCTATTTTTCCTCCATTACTCTCCCCTGCCCTACCTACCTCCCACCTCCCACATTCAATCCTCCCCTCCGTTG
>PVKM010044504.1:0-12215 GCA_004027735.1 Carollia perspicillata | reverse complement strand
ACCCCACTGCCCGTCTCCACCTCTCCTACCTGTCTGGATGAATATTTCTTCTTTAACTCCTTGGTTGTTGGACTTCCATACAGTTCAATTATCTGGCAGTTATGGTTATTTTTGGTTTTCAAATTTGTTGTTGTACTTCTTTAGGTTGTGCAAGGAGGCACAGTGTGTCTACCTGTGCCTCCAGCTTGACCGGAAGTCCAAAAAATATTTTTCAACAACTAAGTTGTAATGGTTCTATTTTCTTGTCTTCACACTGTGTTCAGTGGACAGATTAAATTTTATTTGTACTGTGTTATGATTTCTTGCTCCAACATCATAGGTTTCATATGTGTTCACTCTTTGTTCCTCTTACATTGTAGCTCATAACCCGAGTCTCTAATTTTATATTTAACTATGCTACAAATTGAATAAATTTATAATGGGTTTACCTTGTTTTCAGCAGAATAACTAATATAACCCTTTTTATTAAACTGAGCAGTTGAGGTATTTTAAACTATTGATTTTGTTCATTTACTTAATATTGTACTTTGCCATGTATATGAGCACCCATGTTTTTGACCCAAACTTTTAGGGGAAAAAATCTTTCACTTTCATTTTTAAATTCAAGTATTTATTTATTTGTATTTAGAAACAAAACTGATTACCGTATTTCAGAGTATTATTTTGCATACCAATATTGTTCTATATTGTTCTATATTCAATATTGTTCTATATTCAATGCTTTCTGTAGTTATAGTTTTAATGTATAAGCATAAATGAAAGAGTTAAAAACATTTATATGGCTATGGAATTAGGACTACCCATGTATAATGTGTATCCTTATTTTTCCCTAAAAAGTGTGGTCAAAATAGTCACATTATGCATGGCAAAATTTGGTACTTTATTGGATAGCATAGGTCCAGTTAGTTATGATTAACTTTCTGTTATAAAATCTATAGGTTAATATAAAAACTTCAGCATGGACAGTGTGCCTTGGGGAGTTTGTGTATATATATATTTCTGCACACGTGTTGAGTTCCCATCTATAGGTAATCAGCTGTCCTAATTAGGGGCACTGTGTGAATGCTTAGCTAGCATTTATTCAAGAAGCTATATTCCAGAGGGGAGGGAAATGAAAGTGGTGCAGCCATCTTTCCTCGTATAAACACTGACAGCCTTTCTTATTAGATAATAGGTGTTAAAAATGGGCCCTCATTGATGAAATTAGTGGTATTCAAGATGTGTTTCGGCTGTTGCAGAAATTCTCAGCCCCTGAATGAGAAGAGTGATAATCTGGTTGGCCTTATATTCTTTACCTTTAAGGATAGAACCTATGCTTGATGAAATAGTCCTGTGATCAACCACTGCATTGGGGGATTCTTGATGGCTCTGAGTCTGACAATATGGTTAACCAAATCAGAATATTGATGCATTTGCCTCACATGAAGCTTTCATGCAGGTTGTTAGAGTATTACAAACTTCAGGAACTTGAGACTTCCCTGAGCTTATCCAGCACATGTTAAGACCATTTATATGTTTGTTAGTAAATGTCCATTCGTGTCAGAGTTTGGTTTGAGACTTGTTTTTGTTACAACCTCATAGTGAGGGTTACAGGAATAGCCAACTTGCCTACCACATTGGTGGCCATTGATAATTTCTAAAAATAAATATACACATACATACATACATATAACTATCTTGGTTTAGGACATTTAAAGAGTCCTCACCCCTCCTCCCCACTTATAATCTGCTAAGCAGGTACACATTTTTTCTTAAATGTTCGAAATCAAAGCTGCTGCCTGCTATCTTTGTCTTCTCCTTTGCTGTGCCTTTGCCTAAGGTCATCCTGGAGAAACTGTGTAGCATTTTCAGCCATGATAAAATCTATGATTTTTTTTGGCACCTAATTGTGGTACAGGTGCATATTCAGACCAAGTTGATAGACTTGCTCTTCACTTGAGGGCTGCATTTAATTGGGCCTTTCTACTTCCAGGGACTCTTGCTTTCTGGTAGACATTCATTAAATACTATACTGGTTTGTTTATTGTTACTGTTTTAAGTTCAGGTAGGTAGACCTGATCTTTGGTAATACATGTTTGTTAAATAAACTGATTGTTATCTGAACTTGCCATTGACTATTTTCTTAATCCACATTTTATCAGTGACTTACATCAAATCGAAATTAAGCCAGGTAAAATTTAATCATTACTAAAAATATCAGTTTTTGGCTTGAGTTTTAACAAGTCAACTTGTCTCATGTTTGTCCATGAGAATAGGGAAGATTTGGCTTAGTAGCAGTTTACTCAGAAAAAGACTAGGAAGTTGTAGGCCTTAAGTTAGTGGAGCCAGTATTGTACTGTAGTATGCTTGCCATAGGTGGTGACTGACTGAAATAAGAAGAGATTAGTCAGAGAACATGTATGAATGACCCATGGACATGGGCAACAGTGTGGAGATTGACTGTGGGAGTGGGGGACGGGTTGGATGGAGGGGGCAAAAGGGGAAAAATTGGGACAACTTTAATAGCATAAACAATATAATATTTAAATGAAACAAACAAACAAACAATGTGGGGTAAGTAGAGGGGAGGACTCAGAAGTAAATAAAGCTGGCAGAGTTGTTCTAGTTGGTCTTAGTGAAAAGTTCCAAGAGATGGCCTTCAGAACCTAATGCATTTATTATAGCTTGTTATAAATAAGAATGTTAGGGAAATTCTATTTTGTCCTATTCATTAGCACAATGCTATATCAGACCAGGCTAGTTAATAAATCTTTTAAAAATTGTAAAATATCTCAGATACTTTAAAAAATATTTTGTTTATTTTTAGAGAGAGGGAGAAAGAGAGGAAGAGAAACATCAATGTATGGTTGCCTCTTACGTGTCCCTGACTGGGGACCTGGCCTGCAACTCAGGCATGTGTCCGGACTGGGAATCAAACCTGCAACCCTTTGGTTCACAGGCCAGTGCTCAATCCACTGAGTCCCACCAGCCATGGCTCAAATACTTTTTATTGACAACATAATATATCAAAACACTTATACTGTTTTTTAAAATTACTTCATTGTTGTTCAATTATAGTTGTCTGTATTTTCTCCCCAACACTCCCCCCACCCCGGCCAAACCCACCTGCCTCCCTTGCTTCCACCCTCCCCCTTGGTTTTGTCCATGTGTCCTTTATAGTAATTCCTGAAAACCCTTCTTCCCACTGTCCTTTTTATTAATAAAGGAAAGGTTAAGTAAAAAAAAAAAACCCACAAATATCTTTGGCATTAATAATACAATGTTTAAAGCTTGCACCATTATACTCTGATTATGTCACATCATGGTATGTTTTGACATGAATATGTGGGAGTGAACTCTGGCTTTATCGTTATTTAACTTTGTAAGTTACTTAGGCAAGTGATTTGGCCTTATTAAGCCTTAGGTTTTTTCATTTTTAAAATGGTGATTTTATTAGAACCGACCTCTTGGGACTAAGGTAAAGATTAAATGAGAGTGCACAAAAAGTATTTGTCACAGTACCTGGTAGATAGAAAGCATGTGTCCTAAATATCAGCTGCTTAATATTATTCTTAACAATTTAACTCTGTATATGCAGAAACTGAGTCTTAAAATCCACAGATAGTAAGTGTAAGCTTAGTGTAAACTCAAGCCTGTCCTTCTCTTGAGCTGGTGGATTTACTTTCTGTGCTGTACCCCTTCTCAGAAGCGTTTAGTGCGCAACTCAGTGTCTGGAGTTCTGTCATCGATCTGCCAAGTGCCCAGTGGAATGGGCTAGCTCAGCCCTTTTCTTGATGTCTGAATTGAGTGAAGTGGCCTTTGTGGTTTTACATCCCAGCTATGATGATCTAAACATAGAGAAGGGAAAAAGGAATAAAGAGAGAATGGATTAAAAGAAAATAACTTAAAAAAATCATCAGGAAACTTCCATTGTATTTCTTATCTGAATGACATCATTAGCACTGTTATAGAACTGCTACTGCAAAAGATCTCTATGTCTCATGGTACACAAATGCCCTTCTGTCTTCAAGGATTCAGGTTCCTGAATTAAATGGCTCCCCCGCCCCCACCCCCAACCAGATACTTAGAGTATCTTCAGAGTGCCTTATATGTGGCTCTCCACTTATAAAGACCCAGTTCCTTAAGTGGCATATAAACTCCTTCATGTTCTGGCCTTTTCACCCTAGCTTTATTTGCTACAACTTCTGCAAAAAATACTTTGTGCTTGAGCAATATCAAAAATTACTTGTGGTTTTTTAGTGCTACCCCAGGCTTTCCATATTCCTGCCTCGGTGTCTTTATAGTATAGCCCCTTTTTTCCTTTTAACTTCTGAGCAATATATATCTGTTATTTATTTAAAAGAAAATCTTATGTATGAAAGATTAATCGATATGATTATCTTTCAGTTTGTGTACTAATTGGTAATACATTAGTAGTGCTGGATTAGCAAGGGCTCTTCAGAGAAACAGAATCAGCAGGAAGACTGAGAAGTCCCATAATCTGCAAGCTGGAGACCCAGGAAAGCTGGAAGTGTAATTCTAGTCCACATTAAAAGGCTTGAGAACCAGGGGAGCTGCTGGTGTAGGTCCCAGTCCTTAGGAGAAGACCCATGTTTTAGCTCAATCAAGCAGGCAGAATGAATTTTCCCTTCGTCCACTTTTTATTCTATCAGGCTCTCAGCAGATGGGGTAATGTCCACACACATTGGGGAGGGCAGTCAACTTTACTGAGTCCTCTGGTTCACCTGTTCGTTTCATCTGTAAACACCCTCAGAGACATACCCTGAAATAATGTTTAATCTGGGCACCCTGTGGCCCAGTCAAGTTGAACATGAAAGTAACCATCACAGACCCTGAAAAAAGTTGTATCAGGTGCAGATTTTTGTTTTGATACAGGTTTTCCCTGTTAGATATGGTCCCATTCCTGAGAGTCTGGTGCGTGGCCCAAAGGAATAGATAACAGTAGCTATAGCTAACATTTATTTAGTATATACTGTGCTAGGCACTATTCTAAACACTTTGAGGGTGTTAATTCATATTCTTACAGCGTCCTGTGGCAGATGCTATTCTTTGTTTTACATACCTGGAAATAGGAGTCAGGAATGATGACTTGTCCACAGAAGAATACACAGAGGAAGAATAAGGGGTAATGATGAGATACCAACCTGGGCATTTTGGCTCCAGGCTGGCTCTTAACCATTACTCCGTCTCTTGGATAGACATTAAGATGGAATTATTACTTAATCCCTATAATGTTATAATAATTTGTTATATTTACTGTAACAGTTGCTTAATGTGTAACTTCCACTGTTTGTGCTGCTTTTAGATAAAATCAGATGTGGTATATTTACTACTTAATAAAAATTCACATTTTAAAATGCAGTTCAAGGAAATATAAACATTTTTTTTCTTAGTATACTTTTACTGTTTATAGGGATTTACCCGTGACCATTTAAGTATAGAAAGGTAGATGATTTTAAAGTCTGAAGCGTGTGGTGAGATTAGGATAATTTAAAGGCCAGTCCACTCAAGGCCCTAATGACTCAGGATTCTTTCTATCACATTAGGAGTTTACACACTTTTAAGGCAGAAGCTTGTCTCGGTTTGGTGGAATAAGCCACACATGACATAAAGGTTAAACCAAAGGTCTTTGAAGGCTTTTTCCAATTCTGAAATTTTCATTCCTTGTTGGGTTAAAATATTGCTTTAAGTCACATAAGAGTACTTTTAAGATTATATATAACTTTATATTTTCTTTTAGAAATGTAACTAAAACTATATTGTTCCTTTTTTTATTTTTAAAGATTTTATTTATTTATCTTTAGAGGGGAAGGGAAGGAGAGAGGGAGAGAAATATCAATGTACGGTTGCCTCTCATCGGTCCCCTGCTGGGAACTGGCCTGCAACCCAGGCATGTGCCCCGACTGGGAATTGAACCGTGATCCTTTGGTTTGGAGGCCTGCGCTCAATCCACTGAGCTACACCAGCCAGGGCTATATATTGTTCCATTTAACTTACAATAATTCACTAACTGAGAAATGATTGTGTAATAAAATGTATTCCATTCAAATTACTTGTAATTGTATATGTGGTTCTTTAAAATGATTAGCCTGTACAATTTTAGAATAGGAAGAGAACCGTATTAAATAGTGTCCTATTAGAATGCTATCTGTTTATATATGTGGAAATAAAGACCTGCAGAGATTGACTTTTTAAAAAATATATATTTTATTGATTACGCTATCACAGTTGTCGCATTTTCCCCCCTCACTCCCCTCCACCCTGCACATACCCTCCCACCCACATTCCCCCTCTTTAGTTCATATCCATGTGTTATAGTTCTTTGGCTTCTACATTACCCGTACTATTCTTAACCTCTCCCTGTGTATTTTCTATCTCCCTGTGTATTTTCTATCTACCATCTTTGTACCTTTCCCCCTCTCTCCCCCTCCCACTCCCCTGTTGATTCATGGAATCTCCATTTCTGTGTTTCTGTTCCTGTTCTAGTTGTTTGCTTAGTTTGCTTTTGTTTTTGTTTTAGATGTGGTTGTTAATGATTGTGAGTCTGCTGTCATTTTACTGTTCATATTTTTTATCTTCTTTTTCTTAGATAAATCCCTTTAACATTTCATATAATAAGGGCTTGGTGATGTTGAACTCCTTGAACTTGACCTTATCTGAGAAACGCTTTATCTGCCCTTCCATTCTAAATGATAGCTCTGCTGGACAGGGTAATCTTGCTTGTAGGTCCTTGCCTTTCATGACTTGGAATACTTCTTCCCAGCCCCTTCTTGCCTGTAAGGTTTCTTTTGAGATATCAGCAGATAGTCTTATGGGAACTCCTTTGCAAGTAAACTATCTCCTTTTCTCTTGCTGCTTTTAAGATTCCCTCCTTATCTTTAATCTTGGGTAATGTAATTATGGGGTGCCTTGGTGTGTGCTTCCTTGGGTCCAACTTGTTTTGGACTCTGAGTTTCTTGGACTTCCTGGAAGTCTATTTACTTTGCCAGATTGGGGAAATTCTCCTTTATTATTTGTTCAAATAATTTTTCCACTTGTTGCTCTTCCTCTTCTCCCTCTGGTACCCCTATAATTCGTATGTTGTAATGTTTAAAGATGTCCTGGAGGTTCTTAAGCCTCTCCTCATTTTTTTGCATTCTTGTTTCTTCATTTTTTCCTGGTTAGATGTTTCTTTCTTCCTTCTGCTTCAATCCGTTGATTTGAGTCCCAGTTTCCTTCCCATCACTATTGGTTCCCTGTACATTTTCCTTTACTTCCCTTAGCATAGCCTTCATTTTTTCATCTAATTTTCAACCAAATTCAACCAATTCTGTGAGCATCCTGATTACCACTGTTTTGAACTGTGCATCTGATAGGTTGGCTATCTCTTTGTCGTTTAGCTGTATTTTTTCTTGAGCTTTGATCTATTCTTTTGTTTGGGCCTTTTTTCTTTTCTTTTCTTTTTTTTTCGGTCTTGATGCACCTGTTACTTAGTGAGGGGCGGAACCTTAGGTGTCCACCTGGGTGGGGTAACACATGTCACTGTGTTGTGATGCTGTATGTGGGGAAGGGGTCTGAGAGGGAACAATGGCGTGTGTTCCACTCTCTGCCAGATTTCAGTCACTTCCTCCACATCCAACAAGCAAATTGGGCACTTCTGGTGCTGATTCTCGCGTGGGTGGGTTTGCATACATTCTGGGACCCTGTGGATCTCTCCAGTGAACCCTTCTATGAGGCTGGGAGTTTCTCCCACTGCCTCAACCCCCATAGGTGTTTTCAATCAGTGATTTAAGGCTTTGTTTCCCCGAGCTGGGGCTCTGGGTTGTGCAGTATGTCCAGCTCCCCAGTTCTTTCTCCCGGTTTATCTGCGTGCAAATGTGGGTTCGCCCAGACCACAATCTGCAGCCTCACTGGGTCCACCAGCCATGGCCTTGCCTCAATTCCTTTCTGCCAGGCTGCCCGTTTCCACTCCTCCTACCTGTCTGGATGAATGTTTCTTTTTTAACTCCTTGGTTGTTGGACTTCTATACAGTTCAGTTTTCTTTTTTTTAATATATTTTACTGATTATGCTATTATGGTTGTCCCATTTCCCCCCCTTTACTCCCCTCCACCCTGCACACCCCCTCCCACCTACATTCCCCCACTTTAGTTCATGTCCTTGTGTCATAAGTTCTTTAGCTTCTACATTTCCCATACCATTCCTGCCCTCCCCCTGTCTATTTTCTAACCACTGTCCATGCTACCTGTTCTCTGTACCTTTTCCTCCTCTCTCCTCCTCCCACTCCCCTGTTGCTAACCCTCTATGTGATCTCCATTTCTGTGGTTCTGTTCCATATAGTTCAATTTTCTGTCTGTTCTGGTTGTTTTTTGTTTTTAAATTGTTGTTGTCCTTCTTTTGGTTGTCTGAGGAGGCACAGTATGTCTACCTACACCTCCATCTTGGCCGGAAGTCCCAGAGATTGACTTCTTAAAGTCAAATAGGTCATTAGTGGCAAAACTGGGCTTAGAATTTAGAAATGGAACTACAGAATGGAACTATGCTTTCTATTATGTGGCCTCAGCTGCTTCAAAATTTGATGGCTATTTAAACTTAATGTTGTATTCAAATGGCATAACCCACTTGGTCTGGGAATCTTTGGATATGAGCATAATTTGTACCTGTTCTGAGTTATTAAAAAATATTGTTTAATGCTCTGCCCCAACCCAGTAGAGGTGGTATATGAATGATACCCATTTTTCCTTTGATAAACAACTCATGACACTTAGAATTTCCCTGAATTTAGAAAATAAATTGAGTAAATTGTCAAATAATTTTGTCTAAAACCTTTTAGTATCCTGAAATATCATTTGAAGGTTATCTTTTGGCAAGAGAATTTATAAATATCCCCTTAGTTCACTTCTGAATTATTGAACCTAATCAATTGATGCTTTGACAGAATAATTATAGGGCCAGATCCTACTAGTTTAGTAGCAACCTGGTTGTAAATGAATGTATGTATACTATTTAGTACTAATCTAGGAAGTAATGTTTATTAGGATCATGTCCAGTGTTAACTGCAGAAGAACTTGGTGTTTTCTGGTCCCAAAGTGAGAATAACATTTTTTAATGTGTGTTTTCTCTCTTCAGACTTTTGATAAAATTCTTGTTGCTAATAGAGGAGAAATTGCATGTAGGGTGAGTAGAATTTTAATCTTATTTTTCCTTTTTCCTCAATGAATTTTATTATCACTATAATCCCTTTACATATGAATCATTATTAATAGATAACATTAATTATATTTTAAAATAGGTTATTAGAACTTGCAAGAAGATGGGCATTAAGACAGTTGCCATCCACAGTGATGTTGATGCTAGTTCTGTAAGTATATTTATGCTTTATTTGAATCAGGACCTTATTTTGCTCAAATAAAAAAAATGAGAGAGATATAGTTTTTTTCTCTCCCTTGGCCTGAAAAGAGTATACACACAGTTTTAAAAAATCTACTTAATTATTCACTCTCTTTTTAAGCAAAAGGGGAGCATCATGTCTTCATTGTATGTCTTAACTATTTTTTTCAATGCTTAAAAAACCTAGAAGAGCCCTGACTGGTGTGGATCAGTGGATTGAGTGCTGGCCTGTGAACCAAAAGGTCGCAGATTTGATTCCCAGTCAGGGCACATGCCTGGGTTGTAGGTCCCCAGTTGTGGATGAGTGAGAGCAACTGATAGATGTATCTCTTGCACATTACTGTTTCTCTTCCTCTCTTTCACCCTCCTTTTCCCTCTCTCTAAAAATGAAATCAATAAAATCTTAAAAAAAACTAGAAGAGAATTAAATTGCTAGACTGATTGCTGGTCACTAAGTAGGTATAAGTAAAGCATGAGAAGGTTAGAGTCAAAGATTAATGCAATGTTTATACAATGCTGCCTTATGAGAGCACATTTCCCCACAGTATAATTCCACTATCACTAAGGGACTGCTATAATTGTTTAATTTTCTTGAGTGCTTTACTGGGTTCAGCTGAAAGTTTGATAAATGAAAGATAGGCTAATGCTAATTGGATATGAACAAAAGAAGGTATAGCATAAAGCAGTGAATGGTATATAATTTTATTGAAAAATTTTTAGTGCAGCAGGCTTTGTTTTTAAGCACCAATGAACTAAATGAGTAGAAAAAAATCCCATGGGAAAATAATGTAATATTACTGGAACTTTATTGAATGAAATATAAGTAGTTGTAGTTTAATGTAAGTTACTGTTTTTCATTTTTCACACTACTTTTGATGATGAAATCTATTGGTAATTTCAGTAGCTTTTATTGTATAGTAATTTAATACAAGAATTATTAATTTTGTGGTTTCTTATTTTATGTGAAAGTATGTTCATTTTGCCTTATTGTGACTCTTACTTTTTAAAAAAACAAAATGGAAAGGAGTACAAGCCACTCTAATTTTCCCAAAATAAAGGTTTCTTTATCTAGTTTATTTGACAGGAACTTTAAAAAAATTCAGATTTACATAAAAGATATTAAATTAAGCAATTAAATAAACTTGCTTTGCATGTGTAATTTGATTTTTTTAAAAATGTTGGTTTTTGGCTTTTTTACTAATTAGTTTTAACTGTGATAGTTTCAATAGTAGTTTATATTCTTCACAGGATATTGATGGAATAATGAGAAAATTGTTACTATTTAATCTGTTTTTCGATTAGT
This sequence comes from Carollia perspicillata, assembly GCA_004027735.1. NCBI lineage: Eukaryota > Metazoa > Chordata > Mammalia > Chiroptera > Phyllostomidae > Carollia > Carollia perspicillata. The sequence continues at coordinate 1,544 of PVKM010044504.1, read as the reverse complement.
AAACTAAGGTATTTTATTAACAGCAAAATTCTCCAGAAAAAAAGTTTGTGTCACCAGTAAGCTAGTCGATAGATTTAAAATTCAATCTTCTCATCCTGTGTTTATTTTCAAGGTATTAGCTCAGGAGGCATTTTTTATTCATGGATAAATTGAGAGAGAAAAATGTTTTAATTGTGGAAAATTGCTGTTTTTATTTCAAGTCTGACAGTAACCTTTCACTTAGTATTTTGTTCTTACCAAAACATAGTTAATTCTCTATTTGTGTTGTCATGGGGGTGACTGTTGGTATGGATACCAACAAAACTATATTTTTATTTTTTCTATATATTTACATTCAGTGCTGGTATTATAGAATAATCTACTTCTGTAAGTTTTAGCCCCAAATAGCATGACTAACTTTCCCCATTCTTATATTTCTAGCTTTGTATTCTGAGGTAGACTGTTACTTTGTAGACTTTTGAAAAAACCAGTTTCAAAAGAGTTGGTCTAAGTTTTAAGTCTTTGTCATTTATATCCTTCCTAAAGCAGAGGGGCTGGTTTTATATTTTAAAGACCTTCAGCCACTTTTGTCTGAAAGTAGAAGTGAGTATACCAGAGATTACAATATATAATTTAGGATAAGGTTTGCCAGGACCGAAAACAGAAGCAATTCATGCTCTGTCAAAACTTCCTGTTAATATGATCTATTTTAAGTCAGTTTCTGGAATGATACTATTAAGAAAAGTAGGAGAACAAAGACTTCCGGCCAAGATGGAGGCATAGGTGGAAACACTGTACCTCCTCTCACAACCAAGATTAAGGACAACACATATTTATAAATAATTACACAACCAGAACACAGAAAATTGAACTACGGAAGTCAACAACCATTCAACCCGACCTGTAAGAGGGGCGGAGTCGGCAGCCTGCAGAGAGGGAAGGCGGCAGGAAAACGTGGTGGCTGCCAGGCTTGGGAGCACCAGGCTGTGTAGGTGACATGGAGCTTGCAGACCCCAGACGCGGGGAGGAGACGAGCGGAGCATGCAGGGCAAGCAGGGCAGTTAGCCAACTGTGAACACACATTCGCATGCAGATAAACTAGGCAAGAGTGGGCAGTGAGACGGACTGCACAGAGCAGGGCCCCAGCTACAGGAAATAAAGCCTAAAAACACCAATTGAAAAGGTTCTGGGAGAGGCTCCCATCCTCACAGGAGAGGTCGCCAGGGAGACCCGCAAGGTCCCTGGAGTGTGTATAGGCCCTCCCACCTGGGAACCAGCGCCAGGGGGGCCCAGTTTGCTTGTAGGAAGCAGCAGAGGGGACGCAAATTCGAGACACGCAACAGGTGCCATTGTTCCCTCTCTGACCCCGCCCCCACAGACAGCGTCACAACTTGGTGACTAGGTTGCCCCGCCCTGGTGAACACCTATGGCTCCGCCCCTCATACGCAACAGGCACCACCTGACCAAAAATGACTCAAACAGAAGAAAAGCTCAGAGCCCCAGAGCCAACACTTTTAAGCAAGCAAGAGATAGCCGACCTATCAGATGCACAGTTCAAAGCACTG
>PVKM010044503.1:0-12213 GCA_004027735.1 Carollia perspicillata | reverse complement strand
CAAGTCACTTTGTAGGTCCCTCCTTCCTTTCACCTGGCCTCTAATGTTGGCTGGCATTCCTCAGGGCGTGGTCTGAGGTCATTTTCTTTCCTCGCAGTCTCTCCTAGGTGTTCTCATGCATTCTCATAGTTTTTATAGAACAACAGTCCTGAATGTGTCTGCCGTGCTCTGTGCTGCTTTGTGCATCTGTCTACTTGACCTCTCCACACAAATAGATCAGCACCTTCACTTTAACAAGTCCAACATGGAAATCTTGTCTTCCCAAGCCTATCCAGTACTCTTTCCTTACATATGTGTCCTGGTGAATGGCGCAACCATCACCTGGAGTCATCCTTGATTTCTTTTTCTCCCTCACCTCACAAATGCAGTCCATCTGCAAGCCGAACTAGTCTTATCATCAGATACATGTGGACTCTGTCGACCTCTGTTCACCTTCACTTTCGCCACCCTACTTCAAGACACAGGACAGTCCCTGGAAGACTGGAACCAGTGTGGGCTGTCCAAGATCATTACTCTTAAAAGAAGGCCACAGTGTGGATGGACATCTTTTCATAAACCTTTGGCATAGTCTTAACAACAGAAATCGTAAAAATGAAGTTTGGTGTTGTTCAGACAAGAGAAGTTAAGTGTAGAACCGCACACCGTCCCCGCTGAGCTCAGAGCCCAGGATAACTAACCCAGTACCACGTCTGAGAGGGGGGCCTGCCAAGCTGCTGTCTCTCACGTGGGCAACTGCAATAACGCGCTCTTCCCTCTACTTCCACTCTTGCCTGCCTCCACGATTCTCCATACAGCATCCACAACACCTCTTTGAGATTTAAATTAGACCATACCATCCCCTTGCTTGAAAGTTTTGGTAAATTCTTAACACTTAGATTAAAATCCAAAATTAGTAACATGATCCACAAAAGCCTGCCAGCCTCCCGGCTTCACCTCCCTCCACCCGCCATCCTCCACACACACTGGCTCGGTCCACGTCCTCAAATGCCCCAGCTCATGCTCTGTTCCGGCACGCCACTGCTGGCCCCTCTGTCCAGAACACGTCCCTCCAGCTGTTCACACAGCACAGTCCTTTTCATCCTGTAGGACTCCCAAATATTGCCCCAGGGAACCCCCATCCACAGCAGATGCTCTGCTCTCCTCAGGAGCACCTCGTTTTTGTTTCCTCATAGTACTTACAATTCATGATTATGTATTTGCCTCCTTATTTGATTAATATCAGCTTTCAGCCTCGATTATGGAGGGCAGTGACCACACTGGTCTTGTTTATGACAGTGGACTTCACCCCTAGCATACTGTCTGACACAAGAGTAAGCATGCAATGAATATTTGATGAAGAAATAATTCTATTCCACAAAAAGAAATGGAAGACTTGAAACCAAATGCCTACTTGAGGGAATAATTCAAGGCAAAAGATCTTCATTTAAAGAATAATCAGCCCAATGAGGTCTGTGTTTGTGATTTTTATCAGTTTTTAGAGAGAGGATGGTGATGAAATGATAATGACCATTTGAAGTAAGAGAGGAAATAAATTAATTTGTAGGGAAGAATACAGGAAGAGGATTGTTCCATTTTTTCTCCCCTTTATTCCTCTCTGCCCTCCACCCCGACTCTCACCAGCATTCCCTCCCTTTAGTTCACGTCCATGGGTTGTACATGTAAGTTCTTTGGTTTCTCCATTTTCTGTACTATTCTTAACTTCCCCCTCTCTATTTTGTACCTACCATTTATGCTTCTTATTCCCTGTACCTTTTCCCTCATTCTCTCCCCACCCCTCCCTACTGATAACCCTCCATGTGATCTCCATTTCTGTGATTCTGTTCCTGTTTTAGTCATTTGCTTAGTTCATTTTTGTTTTTGTTTTTAGGTTCAGTTGTTGATAGTTGTGAGTTTGTTGTCATTTTACTGTTCATAGTTTTGATTTTCTTCTTTTTCTTAGGTAAGTCCCTTTAACGTTTCATGTAATAATGGCTTGGTGATGATGAACTTTTTTAACTTGACCTTATCTGAGAAGTACTTTATCTGCCCTCCCATTCTAAATGATAGCTTTGCTGGATAGAGCAATCTTGGATGTAGGTCCTTGACTTTCATGACTTTGAATACTTCTTTTCAGCCCCTTCTTGTCTGCAAAGTTTCTTTTGAGAAATCAGCTGATAGTCTTATGGGAACTCCGTTGTAAGTAACTGGCTCCTTTTCTCTTGCTGCTTTTAAGATTCTCTCCTTATCTTTCATCTTGGGTAATGTAATTATGGTGTGCCTTAGTGTGTCCTTCCTTGGGTCCAACTTCTTTGGGACTCTCTGAGTTTCCTGGACTTCCTGGAAGTCTATTTTCTTTGCCAAATTAAGGAAGTTCTCCTTCATTAGGCTTTCAAATAAGTTTTCAATTTCTTGCTCTTCCTCTTCCTCTTCTCCTTCTGGCACCCCTATGATTAGGATGCTGGAACATTTAAAGTTGTCCTGGAGGTCCCTATGCCTCTCCTCATATTTTTGAATTTTGTTTCTTCATTCTGTTCTGGTTGAATGTTTACTTCTTCCTTCTGCTCGTAATCATTGATTTGAGTCTCAATTTCCTTCCCTTCTCTGTTGGTACCCTGTACATTTTCCTTTATTTCACTTTGCATAGCCTTCATTTTTCATCTATTTTGTGACCACACTCAACCATTTCTGTGAGCATCCTGATCACCAGTGTTTTGAACTCTGCATCTTGTAGGTTGGCTATTTCTTCGTTGCTCTTGGGTCGATCTATTCTTTCATTTGGACCATGTTTCTTTGTCTTAGCACACTTGTTATGTAGTAAGGAGCAGGGCCTTAGGTATTCACCAGGGCAAGGCGACCCATATTGATGCGTTGTGGCTCTATATGTGGGGGAGGGGTCAGAGAGGGAACAGTGCCACTTGCTCAGCTCTCCACTGGCTTTCAGTCACTTCCTCTGCTACCCACAAGCAAATTGGACCCTTCTGGTGCTGATTCCTGGATGGGTGGGTTTGTGTACATCCCAAGACTCTGTGGGTCTCTCCAATGAACTCTACTGTGAGGCCGGGAGTTTCTCCGACCACTGTAACCCCCACAGGTTTTTATAGCCAGAGCTTTTGAGATTTTCTTTTCACATGCTGGAGCCCTCAGTTGCACACAGTCTGTATTGCTCCCTAGTTTTTCCTCCTATTTTATCCGCATGCAAATGTGGGACCACCTGGTCCACCAGCTGCTGCCTTACGGTGTGTCCTCTCCATCCTGATTGCCTATCTCTGCCCCTCCAGCAGTCTGGATAACTATTTCCTCTTTAACTCTTTGGTTGTCGGACTTCCACACAATTCGATTTTCTGGCAGATCTGGTTGTTTTTTGTTTTGAAATTTGTTGTTGTCCTTCTTTTGGTTGTGTAAGGAGGCAAAGTATATCTACCTATACCTCCATCTTGGCCAGAAGTCCTCCCTGGAATTTACTTATAAAAATTCTGTATTTATTCTCACATGTTTACACTTCAGTCACCTTCAAAGTACTCTCCATTTGATGCAATACACCTATTGGGACATTTTTTCCATTGCTCAAAACAGTCTTTGAACTTGTCAATTTTGATGCCTTTTAGTGCTTCTGCTGTTTTTTGTTTCACCTCTCCCACATTGGCAAAATGTTTCCCTTTGAGGACTTTCTTCATTCGGGGAAACAAGAAAAAAGTTGCTCAGGGTGAGATCGGGTGAATAGGGAGGGTGGGGCATGGGGGTTCATGCTGTCTTTTGTCAAAAACTGCTGAACACTCAGTGTGGTGTGGGCAGACACACTTGCAAATCACCCATCATAAAAGGGGCGAATGTGTTGAGTCTTCAAATCAAGATCACTGAAGCTGAATGTAGCCTCTCGTGACAACACTGGCAAGTGCACTGATACAGATGGGTTCCCGGAACACTCACCCAGCGGGGGAAGCCTGTACTACAAGGGGCCCACCCTCCAGAAGATAATTTTGTTTTTTAGGGGGTCCTCCATTGTACATTGGGAAAAGTTCTTGGCTTTCATCAGTGTTCCCTGAAATGGAGAGGGACAAAGGTAAGCTCTGGATATAACAACATGTGGTCAAGTTCCCCTGACATTTAACAGTTGTTCTTTCCCTTGTTTACCTTATGGCCAAGGTGATGTAATGACTTTGCCTAAAGGAGCTCCATCCCTGGGGAGTCAACCAACTTGTCCATGAAGGTTCAGATGGACCACAGGTAAGAGAGACCCTAAATATTTCACACTGTCCTCGGGGAGAAGCAAGGCCGTCTCCTAAGTTAAGATCAAGTTCTTCCCTTTCCTGCTGTCAGTTCTAGCCAGTTCGCGTGTTTCCTATAACACAGGTTGATTAATACATAAGTATATATTATTAGTGTGTGTATATGTATACACATATACATATACACACACAAATTACACACACACACACCATTATCTTTGAGTTAAAAGCTGTATTATTTCTTAAATTATCTTATAGGAACCCAGAGTATTGAAAAATAAATTGCACTCTTTCACTTCATATGCCTGAGATAAACAAAACAAAACAAAACAAAATACTTCATCTACTATGTTTCAACATCTAGTTTATCTTATGGAATAGAGCCCAAGTGACAGTGACTAACCAGGAATAAACTACTTAATTGCAGACCTGCATTCTTGGTTCTAAGCCACTGTGAAGTGGCTCATATATCCGGCAAAAATTTGTGCAGAAAAGGAAAATATAACTCAAATCAAGGAAGAATTAATTTTATCCAATGCTGAAGGTAAGGGAGACCGCTCAGAAGGGAGCCAGGGATTATCTCAGGGGAAAGGGACCTGCCTCCTGCCTCACACCTCTCCTCATAGTCTAGGGCTTCCAGGTTTGGGCTGACTGGATCCCTCACGCCCTGAACAAGGGCTCCCACGCTGCCTTCTTTCTCTCACTGCATACTGACATACAGAGCATAGAGGCTGCCTTTGGATTAGGGTGTTTAAGGAAGGTGATAATACCACCCTTGGTACAATAATAATGGCAAGAGCTGACATTGATCGAAGTGATTACTAGGTACCAGACACTCTTCTAAGACTTTGAAATGTATTTACTCACATGAAAACTTGCACATTTTACAGACGAGGAAACTAAGGCACAAAGAATTTAAGTAGCTCGTTTAAGGCTGCATAGCTGGTAGGTAATACAGCAGGGTTGTTGAATGACTTTTTGAAGCGGGCGATGTTCTACCAGCTCAGCTGAAGCAATGTTATTGGGAGTCCTTCACTACCTGCTATTTTGATTGAGAAAGGGGGCTCATTTCTTCGTCTGGGGCAGCATGACAAAAGCTAAAGTGACGGTCAGAGACAAATCTATCATTACTCCAAATGGCGACTCTGAAATGCAGCTTGTGCTTGACCTGTGGACACAGAAGCACAGTTGCCACAGTTAGGGTGTGGATTTGTAAAAATGCTGGAAGTACGAGCTAGAGTCAGAGAACAATGAAATTAGATTTCTTAAGAACGGGGTGCTACTATGAACCCAAAAAAATACCTCAGCGTCACACTTGCACATGGATTGAATTGAAAACACTCATAGTAGATGTTGGAAACACTGAGTCAGTTTGAGACATAAATACTTTTACAGCTCAAAATTATTCTGCAAAGAGGTTCATGGATTTTGTAAGTGTTACTTCTTTTGACAAAAACCTTTCCTGTTTCAACCTACAGTTGGCTGGGTTAGAGAATACTGATATAGCTGCACTGAAATATATTTTCTTCTAATTTAGGATATTGTGAGAAATATAAAAATAATTAGAGTAGATCAAAGGATAGTAATGTGAAGTCATTGATGTTCAAAAAATCATCTTTTTAAGGATGTGTTCAGACCATAATGGCTTATCTGGATCTGATCAGTCATTACTAAGGTGATTGCTTTTTGTAACACGATGTAAATAAGAAAAATGTGCATTTAAAATTTTCAGAACAAATTATTTTACTTTGCTTCTGCTCTTTCTGAAGTATTGTTTCTAGTCTAGAGGTATTGTTAATGGCCTTTAAGCATGTGTTTTTTCACTTTTATTGCCAGAGAGATGTAAACTGGGTGTTATAAACATTAATAACTTTAAAGATTGTGCTCATATTTGCTTAGTGATGCTTCACACGTACCCTCATCGTGGAAGCGCGATCAAGGCGCAGCAGTGAGCTCGTGGCAAAGTCTGACGACCTCCGTGGCCGAAAGGGCAAATCTCAGGCCTCGATGGGCTGTTCACGGAGCAACCACTGGCTGAGTGGCGCATGCGTACCAGGAACCTTCCCGCGTGTGTCGTATACATTATCTTTTCCTTCTGAGAGCCGTTCTAAGACCAATGGCGCTAATGTCCCCATTTCACAGATGAGGAAACTGAGGCCTAGATGAGTTAAGCAATTTGCCAGGATGACTCTGCTAGTGTGTGAGAGTCAGAATGACTGATTCCGTGACTTTAGAGCCCAGGCCCCAACAACAGTTCTATTCTGTGCTTTCTAACCTTTTCTACATCAGGACACACAGAGAAAAAGATAATATTTAAGCAGTGCACTGTAGTAAACATGAAAATGTTCAAGGGCTGATGACAGCAGCCAAGGCCTTCTTGTACCCCTCAGAGCCCAAAGGGAGTTGATACTAGGATGACCGGAAAGAGGAGGGGCATGGAAAACAGATTAGGAAAAGTCAGTTCCATTTTTCAATGAGGTAAAATCTTCATCATCCAGATCGATCTGGGGATGCGGGAATTTCGAGGGTTCCGTTTCAATTAGTGAAATATCTGCATTACAGGATATATGAGACATATGCTGGTTCATGTATTTCAAGCATATTTTGGAAAGCAACATATTCTTCTTTTCAAATAAAAGCTTAAATGAAAGCCCCAAATGTAAAACAGATCAAAACAAAGCCGCTTTGGTTAGGTGGGGCGGATCCAAAGCCTCACTTCCACCTGCAGGGCTCCTCAGCCCATTTCGCAGCAGCCTTGAAGAGAACAGTTCAAAACCACAGCACGAAGACGTGGCGTTTCTAAAAGCCCTCATTTAAGTGCAAACATACCCACTCAGGGGTTGAGAAGAGGAGAACGTCAGGGAAGATTCGTTTAAGATTGTTCTTCTCAGCACTGCTGGTTGGGAGTTGGGCTCCGGAGGAGGGAGACAAAGCACAGCCAGGTGTCCCTGCAGGAGGGGACTGGAAAGGACTGCAGGGCAGACGGAAGGCCAGGCCTCACCGGCTGTGCCTGGGCTGGCTTAGCCCCCTGCAGCCTCATCGGACAGCTCACAGTCTTGCCGAGGGGACCGGGGCCCTGTTTGTCTCCGGGAAGGGTAGGCCAGCAAGTTGTGGAGGGAAGCACCAGCGGCAAGCCCGGCTTCTCTCTCCCGTATTGCCCCCCCGGAGTGAACCTGGACAAGTCGCTTAACCATTTCCACCCTCAGTTTCCCAGGGATGTTGAGGATTGGGAATCGGGAAACATAGCTGTCCTGCTTCCCTCCCAGAGCTGCGATGATCAAACGAAATCATGTATGCGAACATTTACATACACGCCAGCCATTCGATTACTAGTTTGAAATTAACTTTTAAAATGGGCCCAAAATTTGGGTCATCGCTTCACCAAAAATGATATATAAATGGCAAATAAACACATAGAAAGATGCTCAACTTTATTAAGAGCAAAATGCAAATTAAAACTATGAGATTCCACTACTACACGTCCATGAATATGGACAAAATTTAAAAAAGAAAACAAAAATAAAAAAAAAAACTGAAGAAAACCTGGCAAGGATGTGGAGCAACTGGAGCTCTCACACGTTTTTGTTGGGAATGGAAAGTGGAACAGCTACTTCAGAAAAACAGTTTGGCAAGTTTCATGAAAAGTTAAACATTTAGTTAACAGACAACTCAGCAGTCCCACTCTGAGGTATCTATCTACACAAGTGAAATAAATCAAAACTTATGTTCACACAAAAACCTGGATGTGAATTTTTATAGTGACTTCAACTCGGATGTCCAGCTGGCGAGTGGAAAAGCGCACCGTGGCGCAGTGGCGCAGTGGCGCAGTGGCGCAGTGCTCCTCTGTGAACGGGAGTGAGCTCCTGTGCGCCCCCCAGCGTGGGTGGCCGCAGGTGCACTGTGCTGAGTGGAAGAAGTCACATTCAAAAGGTTACTACATATTGTCTGATGCCCTCTATGGGGCATTTTCGAATAGCCAAAACTAATGGGACAGAAAACTGATGAGTGGTTTCCAGGAACTGGGGCAGGAAGAGGCTTGACCACGAGGGAGAGGGAGAAAATTTGGGGGATTGCGGGGCTGTTCGGTTTCTTGATTATGGGACTGATTATATAACTGTGTGTTTTGCGAAACTGGTAGAATTGTACGCTAAAAAGGGTGCATTTGCTATATACATCATACCTTAATTTTTTATGTGAAAAAGTTAATAGAGCTGATAAACTGTTTTTAAGCCTGGTGTGAAGAAGTCTTTTTAAACTGGTTATACCCTTTGCAGATAAGGTGTTCACCACCAATTTGCTTAGTAACCTCCCTAACCCCTCACTGCTGGACGAAGGTAGGTCTCAGCCCAATGGAAATGATAATGAACTCTGAGTTCATGAAGTCAGCGGAATCTGAATTAAAGGAGTTTTACTTTAATATTTAGATGACATCTTTAATCTCAAAGCGTTTCTAGACTAGTGTTCTTCATCACAGAAATACAGCCCTGTCTTGAGTAGCAGAGAGCAGAGATAGTCAATCATAAGGTACCTGTTTCATGGGAGAAACGATGAAACTGATAATAGCCTGTTTGCCAAAGATGGGAGAGGTGGAACTGGGCTACTGGGGAGACTCTTGGAGCCCAGCTAATCTGTGCCTCTGTGGTTCCCAAACAGGATCTTCACGATCCTTTCATCAGCCTCTGGAAGCCATCCATGGGCACGATGCAGGAGTAAGATGAATTCCCTTCTAGACCGAGGCCCCGCAGTGATATGTGACTATATTCCCGTCAACATGTCCCCAGGGAACAAAGTCCCCTTTTAACAAGCTGGTGGTATAAAAACAAGTAAGTTAGTGGGAGCAGAGCTGCTGTGCCTGGAGCCATCCAATTTTGTTGTTATCATATTTCATCCTGGGTATCCTCACACAATACTTTTTTTTTCTAGATCCAATTTTATTTTTCAAAACACCAAACTTATTTTCATGTCCCTCTTTGTGTTGGGACCCAGTAGCCAGATGCTCTATCTGTTCTCTCCCACCCCCTTAATATAATTTATTTCTGGTAACAAAACACAGGGGAATGGCAGAGGCAGTGCCTGTACCCCTGGTGGCCTGTCTCCCCGCCTACGTGCACCACGCCAGTGCGACTGCCCAAAGCATTTCCCCACATTCTAGCAGCTGCATGGCCACGTGAGGAGCAGGCCCTCTCCCATTACAGTTTTCTAGCTCATTTTTGCAAATACTGAAACTGAAGTAACTCGTTGTTCCTATTATTGATTTTCTGAAACTCTCCACAAACAAGTAAGACATGGACAAGTTATGCCTGCACAGCTATAGAGAGATTTAAAGTAACTTTTAAATAGGAGCAGTGCCCAAGGCCCCATCTGTGTCCCCAGTCTTCCAAACCCCAGGCACCTGGATGGCTGCCCGTGGGTCCCTCACACCCCAGGGTGGTGATGGCGGGAGGGCTGGCCAAGTCAAGCATGAGGAATAAACAGTCTTTGTTGCGTTCAGACCAGGAGTCTTGGCCTTGACACTCTGTATATTGGTCACTGTTCTTCGTGCTGTTTTTGGCCTGTTTATGTAGTCTCATGAGCTGTTCTTTCTTCCAGGAATGCATCTTGGTCTTCTCCTTCCTCTTCCCCTCCAGGGTGGCTGCCACCTCCTGGTACTTTTAGCTAACCTTGTGAACCAGGTGCTCCAGGTAGACAAACTTTCACAGAAGCTCTGGATGCAGGACCTCGAGGGCAGCAGGGACGGCCCACTGCTTTTTCTTGTCGGAGGGGGCCTGGCCTCCCTTGGTTGGTGGGCAGCATGGCTCCACTGTCCACCAAAAGATGCGGCTGCAGCCTGATGTGGTAAGGGTTATGGAACTGGGTGGTGTCCACATGCTTTTGGAGAGAGGCCAGATATTTTAACTTGTTTCTACAGAAGCTGCCGGAAATGGTCACAGCTTCCCGGTGCATGACCACCACCTCTGATCCTGGTTGTCCGTGGTGGGTCGGTCAGCCATCTTCGGCAAACGCTTAAAGAAACTTTTCTTTCTTTTTTTTAAACTACTCAACAAATATTTATTGAGCACCAACTGCTTATGTTATAAAGGTCTATTCACTGAAAATACACCTGTGAAGAAAGTAACATTCCTGTCTTCATGGGCCTTACCATTATAGAAGAGACAGAAAATTAATACACAAATAGTTAATAATACCAAGTCTGATATGGATCAGTGTGATGCAGAAGAACAAGGTAGGGCGAGGAGATAGAGAGAAATGTGGGCTGTTTTAATAAGGTGGTCAGGGAAGGCCTCTCTGATGAGGTGACATTGACCAGGGACTTGAATGCCAAGGAGCGGGTCACGTGGGCAAAAATGGAACAAGAACAAAGAGGAGTCTTGGCATGTTGGAGAAATGGTAAGTAGGATTAACAGGTGGATGAGGGGAAGTGTGAGAGCAAACAGGGCGTCAGGAAAAAGTTTGAATTTTACTCTACGTGTGATGGAGGCCACTGGATGATGTCCAGCAGGGGGATGATATTTTAATGAAAAAAAAAATCCTCACTGAAGGACATGCTCATCGATTTTTAGAGAGAGGAACAGGGAGAGAGAGAAACATTGATGTGAAAGAGAAACACAGATCAGTTGCCTCCATATACACCCCAACTGGGGACCGAACCCACAACCTAGGCATGTGCCCTGACCAGGGATTGAATCTGCAACCTTTTGGTGTGTGGGATGACGCTCCAACCAACTGAGCCACTTGGCCAGGGTGGGGTTGAAATTTTAAAAGGCCGATGGCTTCTATGCACAGGATGGATTGTAGCTGGAATCAAGAAAGCCAGCCAGGAGACTGTTGTGGTGGCCCAGGCAAGACATCATGGTGGCTTGGACTAGGGAGGTGGTAATGGAGGTGGTGAGAAGGGGCTGGATTCAGGACGTATTTCTAAGCCTGACTAGATTGTCTGATGCATGAATATGGGGACCTGAGGTTTTCTTTCATATTTATGCATTAGAAAAAGTACTGACCTTTATGCAGACTTGTGCTAGACATTGGAGATGCAAGGATGAACAGGAAACAATTAGTGCCTTCAAGGAACTTATTAGTGCAGGACTTCACATTTCTAGACTTTTAGAGGCCAGTACAGAGTGCTGTGGGGTGGGCAGAGAAACAGAGCCGATTGTCCCACACTGGGGAAAGGGAGGACCGTAGGTCACCAGATGCAGAAAGCAGGGACGAGTCTCCCAGAAAGGCTCCGGAGGGGCGTTGTGGGGTGGTGAGGGTCGCCTGGGGTGGTGGTGGGAGAGAAGGCTGGGAACGCAGGTTGGGGAGAAGCCTGGGTGCCGACTAAGCAGTGACCGCTTCACCCTAAAGACAATGGGGGCATTTGTAAGCAGGAGGGTAATAAGGGTGTCCCTCCTCCTTATCCAGTAGGCGGGTCAATTCACTGATCCTGACAAAAATTATACTTGACCTAAAACTTATTAAATGTGCGTTGCTTCCGCCAGAGTGTCATATTTTAGATTCTTTTGTCAAGAAATGAAATTTCTTTCTATCTTACTGGTATCAGCAAGCAGAAGCATGCTCACTCTTAGGGCAGAAAATGCGATTAATCTTGTGGTTAATAATACTTATTAAACATCTACTCTGTGCCCGACACTGTGCTAACGGCTGGGAATCCAGCATGAGCAAGACGATGCCCTTGCACTTGTAGAGCTTGTTAAATGTAGTAAATATAGAACAAGTGGTTCTGAATGTGATGTATCATCGAAAGAACAGTGAAAAAAAGGTAAAGGTGCTACAGAATAATGTAATGTGAGCTAACCTCTTTTAGGGGCTCCGAGAGGCCTCCCTAAGAAAACAGTCTTTAAGTTAAAATGAGACTGATTATACTTTTATTATTAGCAGCATTATCATCCTGTAGTTCTTCAATAATAAGCCTTTCTTTCAAGTGGTTGCTTCTCTGCTGCTTTGAATCATGTCCAGCTCTTGCCTACCTTGAAAAGAGAAAAACCCCAAATCTCTGATTTTTATACAA
>PVKM010044502.1:0-12225 GCA_004027735.1 Carollia perspicillata | reverse complement strand
ACAGGTTGACTGGAGCAACTATTTTCGACACTTCCAAGAGTTGTTGGGATGTATACTATATTATTTACTATTATTTTTCTCACCTTGCATACAAGAAAACCAAGGCTTGGGGGAATTATTGTATCCAAAGTCAAAATACTAGTAATTAAAAAAAAAAAGATGAAATCCCAGGAATCTATGACTCTTGCTGCAGAGGGAGCCAGATTTCCATTCAATATAAAGAACTGACCAGTTAAAAGGGACAGTTTCAACCAGCAGACACCTGAGATCTCTGCTAAATTTATAATTAATAAATATATCATTTGGTTATAGAATAAGAATTTGGACAGTTGCAAAACCTAGCTATAAATGTATAATGTTTAATATTAATCCCCCCTCAAAACCTTCCTTTTTATACTATGTAACTCCCAAGGGTTTTGTTTTATTTTTTAGATTTTATTTATTTATTTATTTATTCATTTATTCATTTATTTTTTTATAAAGACGGGAAGGGAGGGAGAAAGAGAGGGAGAGAAACATCAGTATGTGGTTGCTTCCTGTGTGCCCCCTACTGGGGAACTGGCCCACAACCCAGGCATGTGCCCTGACTGAGAATGGGACTGGCATCCCTTTGGTTTGAAGGTTGGCACTCAATCCACTGAGCCACACCAGCCAGGGCTGCTTTTGAATAAATAAAATGAAGCATGTCTTCTCACATTACACATTCTAAATAAATCAACCTATCATTCAACTAGTTTTTAAATTATGTTTTCTTTATTATGGAGTATCATAAAAATAAAAAGTAAATATGACTTCAGGAAAAGGCCATACCTGTGTTCTTCCAAATATACCATCTTTTTTATTCTAACCACACTCTTGTGAGATATGCACAATACTTCATTTTATAGGTGAATAACTTACAGTCTCATTGACCTATACTTGTCCACCTGTATAGAGCTAGTCATTGACAGCTGATATAATTCTTCTTGGTTTCTCCGCAGATTTGGTCTTAACTTTTCCCAGGGTCCTACTATCTTAGTAGTATTAGCGACCTCAGAAGCAGGACTGCAAAGGCAACATACAATGATGTGTGACATAGGCCTTTGCAGCATATGGGATTTCCATATACCAACCTAAAGGTCTAAAAATTCTTACATTGAGCTGATGCCGTTTGATGATAGGTGCTCTTATGCACTACAGCTGCACCATGTCTATTAAAGTTACAGTAGAAGACAGAGCACCTGATACATTGGGGACACAGATATACACATGAGGATGAGTTAGGGAAGTGTGGTATGCAGTAGTTCCATGGCAAAGAGTAAGAAATATTACACAAAACAAAACAAAACAAAACAAAACAAAATAAAACAAAACAAAAAACAGAAAGATTATGTTGGGTTCAAAGAAGCAAACTTATTTTGAATGGTTGAGAATGGCATGAGTAGATGAAGTGAATTTTGAGATGGAAAATCAAGATGGGTGTGAAATGCTCTGGCATTGGCACCATTCCAGACTTCCCAAACCTCCCTCAGGGGAATGCAACAGGTGCACTGGGGGAAAAGGTAAGGTTTCCTTAGACAACAGGGCTCCCATGCCCCTGGAAATAATAGCACTTATAGAAACACCAATTCTATCAGTGTAGATTAGTAATTTTTCCTGGGCTATGAGGGGTGGAAGGTTTGATTCCCTTCCATGTGGGGCTTAGGAAAGATGGAGCTCCTCAGCTAGAGGAGCTATATCAACTGTGTCTCCTCAGCAGATGTCCCCCGAAAACAACAGAGGAACCACAGAGAGGAAGGCACTGGGAAAAGTGCCTGGTAGAGAGGACTGCCAAGGCACACAGCTGGTGCACCTCTGTCTTTTGAGGGTTTATAAAAACACATATATATCAACAGACACATACAGAGACACAAAGATCAGTGGACAAACTGGGCAAACACAGTGCAACACATTAGGGAACTTAGAAAGGAAGGACATGATCTGAGTGCCTAATACAAAGGAAGATCCACCCCCAAAAAGTGAATTATCTTCTGGACAGCAGGCCCCTTTGTAGTACAAGCTTCCCCTGCTTAGTGAGTGTCTAGATATAGAATCTGTCTGTATCAGTGTACCAGCTGGTGGTGGTGTGAGAGGCTGTGATCGGTTTCAATGTTTTTTTTTTAAAATTTGAGGTCTCTGTTTCAATGTGTTTGCTCATTTCATGATGGGTGATTTATGAGCACACCTGCCTATACTACACTAAGTGTTCAGCAGTTTTTGACCCCCAAACAGCATGCACCCCTTGCTCCACCCTCCCTGTTCACCCAATCTCACCCCAAGTGACTTTTTTGTTTGTTTCCCTGGATGAAAAAATCCACAAAGGGAAACATTATGCTGATGTGGAAGAAATGAAACAAAAAATGGAAGAAGCACTAAAAGACATAAAAATTAATGAATTCAAAAACTGTTTTGAGCAGTGGCAAAAAACATCTTGATAGGTGTATTGCATCAAATGGAGAGTACTTTGAACGTGACTGAAGTTTATACATCTCAGAATAAAACACACAATCTTTTATAAATAAATTCTGAGTTTTGGGTGTTCCTCCTTATATATACCAATAATGAATACACAGTGAGTTATAGCATCAATCTTTATATTAATAAACCTTGAGAGAGAAAGAAAAAGTCTGTGCATACGGATAGATAGTAGATAAACAGATAGAAAAGTGATAGATAGCCTATGTGCCACATCATATAGAAGATCATGTCCAGATTTGATGCATATCTGCCTGGCTTCAGGGTATATATATTTTTTTCCATCACACTTCTCAAATCACGTTGCATCTCTTCTTCTCATAGCTATAGAAAAGTGGAATCATTGAACCACTACTGTGATTCCACAGCACAACTCCAGAAAATAAATAACCTTGATTTTTTTCTGGTAAGAAAAAAGTCCCAGATTCTCATAAAAACATATTTGTGACTGAAGTGAGCAGCCTGAACGTAATGGAGAAATGAATCGATGGTGAACAGACAAAGACACAGCTGTTATTACTTCATTAATATTGCCTTGAACTGCATCTTATGGAATGTTAAATGCTCCTTTTTTTCTCAAAAGCTGATTAACTAAGTTAGCATGTGACCATTTGTTTTCCGAAGCATCCATATTTAAGGTGTTAAGCCATTTCACCCACAAAAAGAACTTGGCTTTAAAATACTTCATCAATTGCTCTGACAACAGGACCCATCATGCCCAGAACCAATGACTTTACAGGTTGCATTTGCCATATTAAATATTCATAGCTGCCAGGAGATAATTTAGAAAAAGCTTAGTATTATTTTTGCCTAATTCTCATCATGTAATAGGCAGAGCTACTTCAAGAGACACACAAAATACTCTTACTCCAATCCCAACTGCGTACCTACCCCATTAATTCTGCTTATCTTTCTGCACTCCTTATATCAACTTTAAGTCAACCTTCTTAGGGAATGAAGTGTGAAATAGAAATGCACCAGTAGGGGGCCACTTTTCATTGCAGTTATGGCCCCAAAGCTAGGGTTGCAAGATAAAATATTCAACATCCAGTTAATTTAAATTTTGTTAGCAAGAAGTAGTTTTTTTATACCAATATATCCCAGGCAATTAATTAAACATATCTGTACAAAACTATTTGTTGTATATCTAAAATGCAAATTTAAGTGAGGGTTTTACATTTTTATTTGCTAAATCTTACAACCCTACCCACAATTCATCTTCTACATCTGAGGTCCTAGTTGACTATATGCATGTCCCTGACCCTGTATACTTGGAGCCCAGCACAGGGGCCAGTGAAGACAATGCACCAACTTCAGTTACACTGCTGGGGAAGGACTAAGGGAAAAACTCGGGCTTTGGAGACATTTGATCTGGATTATCATTCATCTTTGCTATTTCTTAGTTGAGTATATTATTATTACTTCCATTGACCTTGTTCCTATATGTATGCAATAAAAAACAAATTACCTTGCTAGGCTTTTTAGATTAACTTTCTTTTCCCTGCATCTCTATGTCTTTGTTCCAAATATGCATAGCTTCCTTGAATATATACCAAGTAGCTCTTCAAATCTGATATTCCTGCAGGATGCTAAAAATATACAGGATTATTTTTTTTCCAGACCAAGAATTCAGTCACTGAGACTATGGTGATTTTCTATGTCATATATTTAATATTCCTAATAACTTTGAAGGATAAAATGAGGTAACTCATGTGAAATCAACTGCCACACCTACAAGACATATAATAGTCAGCAAATATTAATACCATTCCCTCCATTTTTATAAGATCTTGCAAGTTTTATCATAAAAGAAGTCTATATTCAATATGCTTTTAACATAGTGCAGTCTTCTGCTTTAAGATGCATCTGAAGAAATGAATTCAATAAAATCCTCTTTAGAAGAGTGAACAAGATGTCTCAGAGGGAAGCTTCACTGGACAAGTAAAGTTCACTGGACTTTCTTCAGCTGTGTCCAATCCTGTTTGAACTATTAATAAAGGGAGTGCAGCCATCTTAAAGAACTAGGTTGAAGATTAAAGGCATCTCTTTGAAACCATATTCAGAAAAGGGACTTCAGCTTTCAGAGACATTACTCTTTCTAGAGAGCTGATCCTGCAATCTCAGCTAACATTTGCTGGAATGCCCTGGAAAATAGCTACCATTTTACAAGATAACGTTAGAGTTTCTACATAGCAAAGAAGGGAACGCATATTCAATTTCCCCTTTCCGGAAAAATCAGAGTGGTATAGAGAACTTAAGGGAAACCTCAGATATTATATAGGTTAGAAATCCATGCTACTGAATCTCCTCCCAGAATGAATAGTATTTACAATAGTTCACTTTGACTGGGCACTTAGTGAGTGACAGACTTTGGGCTAATCATTTAATATGCTCTATGTATTTTGATCTGCAAATATCTCTGTGAAATTAGTAATGCCTTCATCCCTCTTACACAGATTGGGAACCCCAGGAATAAATATGATAAATCCCCTGTGCTAGATCATATATATACTAAATGATGGAGCCAAAATTAACTAAAGTCTGTCTGCCCCTTATTTAAAAGTTTCTTTCCATGTAGGCAGAGATCTTCTATATCAGAATCATGTTAAAATCTAAGAGCCTAAAGTCCTCCCCAGAACTTCCTAACAAGATATCTAAGGCTGAGAATAGGAATTTACATTTATATTAACAAGCTGCCCAGTGCCTGAGATAAAAGTTAAAGTTGAGAAATTTATATTATTCTGCCTAACTATGTTATTCCATTGTTCGCAGATATTTCAAATCTCAACTATGTAACTGACAGAAAATACAGACAACTCTAAGCAAAAACAACCAATTTATGAAATATTCTCTAGGATGATACCTGGCCAACCATGATGCTCTAGGACACTGGCCCACTTCTAGGATTGCACAAATATCTGAGTGAGTTGCAAGTTACTTCTTTGAGAAATCTTCATATGCCATCCACCACTTACACGGGGGAAATCTCCAAAAAATTAAATTTTAGTGACTATATAGAGTTATCTAGAGCTAAACCACATGGCCTTGGTTTCACTGATACTTTGTTTATACTATTTCTTTTTAAGAGAGTTAAGAAAAATATAACATAACCAAACACAGATCCAGCTGCCTACTGCAATGATAGCCAAACTCATAGGTAACTTACTGGTGAAAAGGAAAAGGTTTATTCAAAGTGTAGCAATCTGAGAAGATGGAGGACTTTTGCCTTCAAGCCCATCATAACATCTCAGTGCAGATAGAGGTTTTTTTTTTCTTTTAATATTTTATTTATTTATTTTTAGAGAGAGGGGGAGGGAAGGAGAAAGAGAGAGAGAGAAACATCAATCTGTGGTTGCCTCTCACATGGCCCCCACTGGGGATCTGGCCTGCAACCCAGGCATGTCCCCTGACTGGAAATCGAACCAGTGACCCTTTGGTTCACAGCCTGCACTCAATCCACTGAGCTACACTAGCCAGTGCCAGGCAGAGGTTTTTATAAGGAGGAAGAGGGAAAGCAGAATAAAGAGATCAAGAGGAAGGAGTTGAAAAATGCTCTACGTGCAGATTAGCACAGGTACATTCCAAAAATGACTTCAAAACTGGTCAAATAATGATCTATGTGCATTATCCTGGTTTTTATCTTGGGCTTACAGTGGAAGGTCAGCAAATCTCCCTGAGCTAGGATGACTGAAGTTTGGAGTCTGTAGGATTCTAATGCAAACATGCTGTTTATCTACAAAGCTACATATTCGACAGAGTCAGCACTTACAGAAACAATGTCAAAACACTGCAGGGTGGGTTACATTTCCCCACTGTTAAATTCCCTACTGTTACACATATACCATTTAAATTCATTTAAAATCATTAATTCAACCGATATTTTTTGATGTCTTTTAATTATGCTAAGCATTGCATCTCTTATAAGATGCAATGATGAATAAGTTCTGTTCTTGCAGAATTTATTTTCCTGTAGGGAGACTTATAATAAAAAGTGCAAAAATAAGTCGATTGGTAAGAAATTCTATACAAAAGAAGAGGCTAATATGAATGAGATAAGAAAGGCATAAAATAGTGTTGCTAGGGAAAGTCTCTTTGGAAGTGTATTTGAACCGAAGCCTTTATGATGAGGAGGAACCGAGCATGTGCAGATCTGAGTAAGATAGTACTGAGAGAACAGCTAGCGCCCTGACACAGAACAAGGAGAACGTGGATGTAGCAGAAACATAGTGAGCTCGGAGGAAAGTGCTGGGAAGTGATAAGTGAAGTGGTCAGTGCCAGATCATGGTGGACTTGGCATGGCAACAAATGGTGTCTCTATTTCATTCTAAATCCGCTAGACATTTTCATGTAGGAAATGAAATGATTTATATTTTAAATAAATAGTTGTAAATAAATCATAGTGCACTTGCCTTTGCTGATAAGGACCAATATTTCCAAACACATTGCCTCATTCTGATCTTGTTAATTTTAACATCTTCATAAGGATGTTTCCTCTTATGCTCATAGAAATCTTACCCTTGCCTCAAAGACAAGTTCAATGTCCACTGTGACTGTGGCTCTGTGCATTACACTTAATCCTCACTGCTTCCCCAGGCATCCTGCCTTTGTTTCTTTTTCTGTGGTTGACACGGAATAAATGGAAATTCATCTGTATCACCCATAGTTATTCAAAGAATAAGCATTTTGGTGAATATTTGAAGTAAAATCCTGACCTTGGCCCATTAGCTGGGATTTTGTGAGCAATGCCTTCTGGCAACCTCTAAATACAACTATTAACAGAGTAAGCTTTTTAGGGGAAATCTGATCCCTGCCTTGCTCAAAACCTCTGAAGGCAAGATAAAATGATACTCCTTTGAAGGGCTTATAAGGTCATCATAATCAGCTCTGACCTGATTAACCAACCACATCATCTACCACAGTCTCTTTCATGTGTGTTATGTTTCCCTAATTACCCAGGACATCTTGTCATTTCCTAAAACCTCTGTGCTCTTTTGTAACAGTGATTGAAGTAAATATAATATAGCAATCAGGTGGTAATTATAGAATAGGCTATACTAACATACTCATAGAAGATTCACATATTAAATGTTTCCTTGTAAGTATTTTATAGCCATCATAAATTGTAGCTCCTGCTTAACCAAGGAACGACCCAGCCACAAGAACTGGGCAAGTGTCAGTAACTCATATCAGAAGAGCAGAAATGTTGCCTGCATGTCCTGTTCCAGACACAGGCAGTAAAACTGCAAATGGAGCATTGAAACTACAGGATGATGCACGCAGGAGATAATGCTGAAACCACTAAGAGCAGAGCTGAGAAACTGCACATCACCAGAAATTCCTCGGTCCCCTCTTCCCACAGTTCCACTTTATCAACTAACCAGGACAACTAAGATGTTGAGATGGGCTTTGAGAGGAGAGTCCCCCACAGTCCAGGTTGCTGGCACTTTACATCAGCACCTGACTCTTAAGCATTGGCTTTTGAAGCAATGGGCAGCCAGACTGGCTTTTGGTTACACTTCCTTCTCTTATTTTTTACTCTTCCTTGTTCCTTTTCCCTCATATTTTCTTCCACCATCTCCCAACTGTAGGAATACTTTTTATTCTTCCAGGTACAGATGTCCCTGACTGTGCCAATGAGAGATGGATATGTCTGTCTTTGTGTTCCTTTCTCCCAGGATTTACCAGACTATTGTCCCTAAAACCATAGCTCTACAAAACATGCTTCTTTGGAAAAATACCAGTAGTTTAGAAATTGTTGTCTACTGCAGTCTTCTCTGAGAGGATCACAAATGGAGGGAAGTATACTGAAGGCTTATAAAATTGTGCAGCAGAGCTACAGAACCTAGTATTTCAAATCAAACCTTATTTATGTGTCTGAGTATGAAACGCATAGTGACATTCTGCAGATGTTTGGGAAACATTCATTTTAAGTTAACAAAATCACCAGAAAAAAAAAAAACACACCAAAGCTTCAATTATATTTCCTTTTGCTCTGAATTGCAATAATTGGCTTAGAAGTGCATCCCACATACTGAATGGTGAAGGACTTGAGAGTCTGTCTCACTTCTCTTTGTGTCACTCTGGCCTGGCATAGGGTCCCACCTCCCAAGGGGCCTCCACACATTCTGACTGGCTGAACCGCTGAGTCCACAAAGCAGACTCTGCTTATTGAGAAAAACCTCTGTCTTCACTTTGCTGTATTTTCAAATGTTCCATTTCATCCATTTGTTTCTCTCTCTTATTCCACAGATTCACCCTGGCTCCTGGTATGGTAAACAGAGGTGGTCTGGCTTCCTCACCCAGGTGTCTGGGTAACTATGGGAAGCAGTTTTCCCATTACCTTGGAGAGGCCTGATAATTAGTGTTCTCATAGCCTTAAGACTGGGTCCAATTTTAATAGTGCCCATAACATGAAGTCGGCTAACATGTGCAAATTATGTTATGTTATATAAGTTTTTGACTTTTTCCTGGCTTTGTTTGTCTCTAGTACTTGAACAGGTAGAGAGTCCCTGCTAGGTGCCATGACATGTGCCACACAAGGGGACAGGTGACATACAGTGTGCCACACAGAGACATGCAGGGGGACACGCAGCTGGCAGCGTGTGTGGCTCGCCCACCTGTGAATAAAGGCAAGTCAAGCATCCCCACAGCTCTGCGGATTATCTTCCATCTGCTGGCATCCCATGAACCTGTCAGGCCTTGACCAGCTGCAACACCCTCCTGAAGCAACTGTCAGGGAAAACTGCACATGAAAGTCCATTTATTATTGTTTTAACCTCATTGGGAATTACTCTGCAATGACACTCGAACATCTTTTTTGCTCATTTTCCTATTTTCTAGCACATTTCAGGAGATCTCTCAAACCGACTATCACTTGCGTACATTTTAGATAATTAACACATGTATGTAATCAGTTTGAAACTGTTTTCAATCTCAAATTCTTTTTTGAGTCTAATTTGACAACATAAAAATAGAATCCTTTCTGTTAGATCTTATTTCAACCTAACAAAGTAGTAAACATCCTTTATATTTAAAGTTTAATAATTTTATAAGTGTTTAAGCTATGTCTTATGCCATTAATCAAAATGTTGCCCTAGAAGCTATATTCATGGCTGTTCTTCATTCTTTATACACCATTTTATTGCCCCAAATCTACTTATCACTAAATTGATATAGATTCGTACTCTACCATTTTACAAAAGCTCATGAGATTTTATCCAAGGTTTTATTGAAGTCTATATATTCACTACCTGTATAGAAACTCCCTAGTCATTAGAAACTCATCTAGTCATTCATCAACTTTATAAAAATATATTACTTTAGAAAATGTGTAGTGGTCAGCTATGCAAGTTTTCAGTGAACAGCACTGCCCTTTCAAATGTCCCACAACACCTACTTTCTCAGTGTCTACTAATGAGACTTTATGAATCAATTCTGAAATCTAGTTTCAAATGTTTTTATACAATGTCCATTTTCTCCATTTTAGAACTCATATTTTAAATATCTGCATATTTTCCAGTGTAATTTTTGGCTGTACCCTTTCCTCAAAGATCACTAAAAGTTTTTAAGCTCACCTGTAAACTTTGTAAGAATTTCATTTATCTGGCAAAGTGGTCATAACTTGTTGAGACTTTTACTTCTAACCACTGGTTATACCCATATGTGCTAATGACTAAGATTAATCTATTATATAATTGAGCTAAAATATTATCCTTTGGAAAGAGTTTTGGAAACAAGCAAATTAAATCAAGATATCTCTCTCCCCCAACCCCCCAAAACAATAAAACACACAAACAAAACAGAAACAGAGGGACTTATGTTCCAGAGAGCTGAATTACTAGCACTCATGCTGAAATCCATGGAAAGTAATCTCACAGGGTGATCCTATCAGAAATTTCTAAGTGGGCAGGTCTGATGGGTAGTCATGTCCCAGGTATACAATTTCTTTAGTAAAAGGCTTATCTTTGCTTTAAGTAAGCCCTGTCCATTGTTTCTGAGCATCTTGGCTAATATATTTTTGAAATGAGGTAACTATCTTCAAGTACAAATAGGTAGTAACAGAATAGCCCTGGAGATATAAACTACAGTGTAGGAAATGGAGTAGCCAGCATGACCTGTGGACATGAACAATGGTGGGAGGACTGCCTGAGAGTGGGGTCCTGGGTGGAGAGGGGCAACAGGGGAAAATCAGGACAAGTGTAATAGCATAATCAATAACAGATAATTAAAAAATAAAAATCAACTTTGGATGAAGATTAAAAAAGACAACTACCTTTAAGAAACCACAAAATCTTGTTAACTAAACTGTAATCAAATCCCTACCTTGCATTTCTCCACTTTTATATAAACTTCCTTACTTTCCCTCTTTAATCTCAAATACATTTAAAAAACTGCAAAACTGTTATTTTGCTAAGTATTTGAGATCTTGCTCACCATCTTAGATCTTCAGTTTGGCTGAAGTAAGATCTTACAAAAATATTCTACAGGTTTGGACATTTCCTACACTGACAATGTTTAAAAAAAAAAACATAGTGTAAAGAGGGAGGCAGTGGTCATGTTGCTAAAGAGAAAAAAGTGAAATTTATAAGATCGTAAGAACGTTTCTTCAGCAGAATCTTGGTGAGTCATTGGAGAGATGGCTCGTTTGGCAAATGCCTTCTATCAGGGGAGATGGACCTTTATACACAACAGCATTCAACAGTGGGGCCATCCAACTAATGTCACTCAATATAGTCTATAATCACAAAGAAAACTACAGATACAATGCAACATTTATTGATTATCATAAAACAGAGACTGGAATGAGCAGCAAATGGGAACTTTTTTGTATACTTGGTAGTTATAATTCTGATTGTAAAGCTATAAACTAGCATCTGGTTCACTTTTTATTTTTTCACAGTTTGGATCATGTGAGTTACTTACCAAGACTCTCATGACCACATGGTATTTGAAAAACATTACCTTCAAACCTTAGTACTAGATAGAGAATTGCATTGCCACTTAAAACATTGTCAGAAGACAACCTCTTTGAGTTATTATAAAGCCATTATTGTGCTACATGCCCAGTAATTTGTCACCAATAGAATTCAAGAGATCTGGAGGAAGATAGGCTTAGGTTCACATCCTGTATTTGCAACTTCCTTGCTCTACGAATTAGATATCTTATGTAAATATACCTCAGTTTTATCATTTATAAGATAAGGATATAAATAGTTTCTACCTCATGTATTTTTTGGGGGGTTCATCAAGAGAATGTAAATTTTGTGGTGCGTGTCAAGCATTAATAATGGTAACTTACATTACTCTGACACATCTGATTTCTCATGAAGTTTAATATAAGAAAAACAAAGTAAATACTTTTTATCATACCCCCTCTATAAACATACATACAAATATATTTATACAGAAATTTCTATTTTGTTTTATCAGAAAATATGATATATTCTAATGGATGAAAACATCATTGTTCCATATAAGTCTAAGTCAGAGATTTCAATCTGGAAAAAAAGGATCCTCATTTCTATATCTCTAACGAAGTAAAAAAATTAGGGCATAACATGAATTTATTTGATTGACATGTGAGCCTGCTAGATTTAAAGGAACACATTCCAATCCACCCATAATAAGAGGGTAGCATTAAGGAAACTAACCCCACTTTATATTATCCAAGCAGAGTTAGAACTGGCCACATCTCAGGATATTATCTTCAGTACTTAGTGAAACATCCTGAAA
>PVKM010044501.1:0-12220 GCA_004027735.1 Carollia perspicillata | reverse complement strand
AATCTGAGGCAGCCCTTACTCACCGATGCTCTGCCCATCGTCCCAGAAGAGCCAACCTCCAGCGCTCCCCTGATCGTCCAGGGCAACCTTGAAGCCCATGAACTGCTGGCGGCTGCGGTGAAGTGGGAGAGAGGCCTTAGTGAAAATCCAAGCCACGGTCTCAAACCAAGGGTTTTCAGAGCACACAGCCCTTCGTGGCGTAAAGATTGAGTGCTGGATTTGAAGAGACTCGTGGCCCACTGCCAGTTCTGTCTCTGTTAGCTCTGTGACTCCTGCCAGGAGTGAAGGAACTAACGACTGAGGTGCGGGGTGTCTTCCTTGAAGGGTCTCCCAGCTCTACTGGAAACTACTGCGCACTCGGCGGGTTCCTTCCCTTCCCCGTTGTGGGGAGAAGTCCTGATGCTGTGATCTTCCTTCTCTCGGAACCTAACTTCCGAAAGACTTGTACATGTGCAGTTATAAATGTCCTAAGTCCTTCGGATTTTAACTCAGTTTGGGGACTCAGATGTGTAGGGTTCTAAGAATTTCAGCGTGACGTCAGAAAGACAGACTTCAGTCCCTGCTTGACCACTTACTGACGGCGTGACTCTGAGCTCATCACTGGATGCTCTCCAGATCTCAGAGAGGCCTGCGGGTCTATCACGTGGGGATGATACCACATTTACACCACAGGGCTCGGTTTTTAGCTTTGCTTCAGCAAAACAGAAATTTCCTTAGTGTTTCAGTTCTAGACTCAGAGCAAGCAGTCCCTCGATGTCAGCTCTTATTTATTATAGCTAGACTTTTAAATCTGCATATGAGGCACCTCAGCCCCAGGCATCAACTGCTTTATGGTTCACACGATTTTTCAGCAACCAATCAGTGGAGAGCCCGCCTTCTCAAACTAGGCTGAACGTTCCTGAATGTTCCGGGAACGTGGTGATCCTGTTTGATTTCAATTGCCACTGATCCAGGGGTGTCCAACCCGTGGCCCAGGATGGCTATGAATGTGGCCCAACCCAAAATCGTAACTTTACTTAAAACATTGTGAGATATCTTTTGTGATTACGTGTCACGATGTATTTAACGTGTGGCCCAAGACAACTTGTCTTCTTCCAGTGTGGCCCAGAGATGCCAAAAGGTCGGACACCCCTGGACTAGACCCAGCGTCTCATCCACTCCGATCTAAGATAGTTGTTTATAATTGTTCAAAGAGTGTTGTCTGAAAAAGGTTAAAAAACAAACAAGCGAACCAACCAACCAACGAAGACGTTTAGTACAACTGCATTTGGGCCCGAGCACAGCTCACAGATCGGCGGGCTGCGCCGGGACCTGGACTCACTGGCAGGGGAAGGAGGAACCAGTCCCGTCACTCACCTCCTGTAGGTGTTCAGTGCAGGCACTTGCCAGGGCAGGATGTAGCCACCCCGGACGTGGAGATTTATGTGGTCAAGAGGGGCCGACAAGGACTTCCACTCTCCCCTTGCTCCAGTGTCCACACCCTGGGGGCCAGAAGGTGACACACCGTGAGGGAGAGAACACCATATTTAGCGCCTTTATCAGATATCTGGCCCGCTCTTCCGAACCGGCTGCCTGCTCACCATCCTCCCACATGTACCCGTCATTACATTTCCCGCGGTCGCCCGGCTGCCGTGTGGAATCTCATGTTGCTGCCACCACACTGTATCACGGCCCCTTGCCTTTTCTGGCTTCCACAGTACCGACCGTGGGAGGTCACGGCATGGCGCTCACTCCGCCCTCTCTCTGCCCTCTATTTCCATGGCCCAGACCACAGCTAGAGGAGGCTGAACGGTCCTCGCACTCGTTTCTCGTTGGATCCGGATACATCTCCCTCAAGGGCGTGCCTACGCTTCTCTTTCACTCTGTCTGCCCTTTGTCCTCACTTCGCCTTCACCGTGTTCACTGCCCCCGCGCTCCACACCCACCGACTGAACTCACACGCTTGGCACGTTCCACAGAAAAGATCAAAGTGAGCCGACTCCGTTTACAAATCTTCACCTTGCACTCACTGTGTCTTTTTTAAATCCCGACCTTGCCTCCTGTGTGGCGGGGAAGCGCCCTCTGACCTCACCATAACCCTGAGTCCCTAAGAAGCCACCGTTCTGAATTTTCTCGAGCTTCTCAACTTCAGCGCTGCAAACAGCCGGGCCAGATAGTTCCGCGTTGTGCTTTTTGGATGTTTATCAGTGTCTACCCACACTTCTGCCACACGTGACAACCAAAGATGTGTCTGGGTGCTGTCAAATGCCTCCCCATTGTCAAAATTCTCCCGCTTGAGTACTTCTTTAGAGGTAAGGAGCAAAGCTCCCAGAACACTCCTCCACTTTGGGCTCCTGGCATTCATTTCATGCAGACTCAACCCATGTGGAAGTGTAGGGGGAGGTGGGGGAAGGAAGTCGTGTGACTGACGACACATTCACGGGGGCGGGCCTGTCTCAGGACGCCACAGTCTCTGGGACTCAACAAAACTTCCAGCCCATGGCTCTGGGAATCTTTCGTTTACTGGTGGATGTCACAGGAGAATTGGGTGACATGCACCCCAAATGACATTTCACACCACTGTCTTAGGAATACTACACATTTCCTACATGTAGGCCGACTGTCCTATCTTCACCTGAAACTCAACACACATACAATCGTCGATGTTATCAGGGGTATTTCCATTCTCCTGCACATTATGGCTGCATATGATAAGCTTCTTATCTCATGGCTTCGTTTCCAATGCCTAATGAGTCACGAGTTATGCTTTCCCTACACTAGTTTCTGACCAGGAGAGCCTAGCTAATTTCTGGCAAACATCCATAAAGATAGGACTACAGGGTGAAAGATGAAAACAGCACTCTTACAGTAAGAAAATAAAGCTAACGTGCCTCGGGGCGATAAGTTTCCATCAACCGCACAGTCACTGATTATGACTGGGAAGCGCTGTTTTAGAAAGCCCAACCTAGGTCCTGTGCTGTAAACAACTAAATAAATACCACAAATAAAGCAGTAAAAACTCCGATCCATACGCAGTGTCTGCCTTCCCTCTTCCAAATAAAGTCTACAAACCAGAGCGCCCAGTGTGGCAGGAGGGAGAGGGGAGGGGGTAGACACCCTTCACCGTGTGCTCAGTCCCACAGGCTTGGCTGGGGCAGCGCAGAACTCTCCAAGGCCTATAAACTGATTGTGCGGCTTATCAGAGGACCAGGGAGTCGGGGCTGATGGAGACCCAGCCTCAGTCCCGTAGAGCCCCTCACGGTAGACGAAGCCCTTCACCCTGTCCTGCACTGAGGTACCCGCCATGTCATTAAACAAGTGGGGCCCACGGGCCAAGCAGTAAGGGACGGCTTGTTGCTTCTGGTAGTCAGAGCATAAGAGGGACAGTGCGGGGGACAGGAGTTCCAGCCGCCAAGGCAGCTATGATGTGAGGAGTCAGGACCCCCAAGAAATGGGAACCAGTGAGACAGGGGTCTTCTTTACATTGTCTCCCCCATTCTTTGCTCAGGGTCCACTGGACACGCAGCAAGCAAATGGTGCGAAAGGGGTGACTCGCAAGCGAAGAAGGGCGTTCTTATTTTTTTTCTCTTACTTCCCATCTATGCCTCTTTGTTCTGCCTCCCTGGTAACTTCTTAGATCGAATTTACGATTTCCTTTTAAAGAAAATTTTAAGTATCTGCATCATGCCTTTAATTTCCAAGGATTATTTTGTGAGTATACCTGTTGAGGGCACGATTTATTATTATAAGCATAATATCATTTTATCACTCTGGGGATATGAACTCTCTAGTTAACTTTTCAATAGCGTGGGTACAGAAGAGGACCCAAATCGTAAGTGTACGGTACAATAAAATTTTACCAAGTGAACACACCCATGAAATCACCACCTAGCTCAAGGAAAGAGTAGTACCAGAATTCCAGAAGGTTCTCTCATTCCCCCTCATAATAAACACCATACCAAATGTAGCTACTATTCTAATTTCTATCACTTGTTCCTGTTTTTGAAATTATATTTGATAAATGGAATTCTATGTTCTTCATTCTCTTGCATAGGGTTATTTGTGGTCAATATTATGTTTATCATTTTCATTTATGTAGCAAGAGTTCCTTATTTTCATTGCCCTATAGCATTCAGTTTGAAAAATGGAATATAATTTATTTGTCCATTTTACTGTTGATGGACATTTGGTTTATTTCCAGTTTTTGCTATTTTACACATGATGCTGCTATGAAATATTCTTGGACATCACTTTTGGTGAAAATATATACATTCTAGGGATAAATATATAACATTTATTATTTCTCCCCAGATACATGTCTATAATATACTGATGTAATATATAATGTATAATAATATAATGACATATTATATATATTACACATGAGTAATATAAATCCTAGTGCAATTATGCTTTATTTCCTAGATTGATAAAATTGTTTTATGTCTTCTGGGAGAATATCTGAAAATAACAAGCAAAAACATTTCTGGAAAGGATGAGAGAACACTGGTCTATCACACATTAAATTGTACTAGAAGGATACGACCATTAAAAGTGTTCCATACTGACAGAATAGTAATTAGTAAATTAACAAATCAAAAACAGAAAAGAGAGAATTCTTTCAGAAAAATTCTAGCATATATGAGAACAGTATATTATAAAAAAGGTTAGCAAACAAAAATATTGGAAAAATTGACAATTTGAAAGGGAAAAATTTATGCCTTATTCACTAAATGAATTCACTAAATGAATCCTAGGGACCTAAAACATCAATTTGATTATATAAAAGTCAAAATCTCTATCTAAAGTCATAGTCAATTGAAAAGCAAATGTCAAAGTACAAATATGGCAAAGTGTTATTAACTTAAATATGCAAATATAATTTAAAATCAGTGGGAACAGCTTAAATATCTTCATAAGAAAATAGCAAAAGGATAAAGGTCGCAGAAGCATAAATGGCCTGTCAAAGATAATTGCAAATCAAAGCAACGATGAACATTAGAAATTACATTGCCTGTAAGAGTCATACAAAGATGAGCATAAAAATTAAAAAAAAAGAAAATTTAATAGTCAAAACTGACAAAGAGTTAGGGAGATGAACATTCTCATCAAGTGCAGCTGGGAATGTAAATTGTTTCTGGAATTCTGCCAACTTAAATGAAGAATTCTTGTATTAAGCATCTTCTCAGGCTAGAAATTTGTGCAGCCACTGGCCGATGGGTGGGGTGGAGCCCATGCTAGGGTACGTTCTCTCGAACACACAAGATGGAACTCTAGACTAACTTAATGTTCGGCTCAATGGAAGGCACAGAAACGTAGGCTAACTGCAGAAACAGTATGTGAGTTGTACGCCAGCCCCTGCCTCACGGAAGCCTACGGCAACCTGTGTGACAGCAGGGAAACCTGGTTTAGGAGCAAGATCTGCCTGAGTCCTGTGCCGCAGGGGGAGGGCCTGACTCCATCCTCATTTACCAAGTCCGACCATTTCCCGTGCTTTTGCCAGCATCTGGGGAAGACCCTTCCTCTTCCTCTCACAAAATGTTAAATGAGATTAGAGTATCCTTATTGGTACTTCTGTAAGTTGTCAGTAGGACTGGGTATAAAATATTAAGTCATATTCATATTTTCACCCAATCCCACTGCAGTCCCCTTGGCGGTCGGGGGCTGGAGCACGCTCTGCTGCCTCCTGTCCTCCCGCTGCCCCCTTTCCGCGCTGTTCTCAGCCCTCTGCCTTGTTCTCAGAAAATCCAGGAGAGGAGGCCTGGTGAAGGGCGGGGAGGCCCTCCCCGGGACTCCTCCTCAAGAATGCTGCCCTGACCCGGAGAACACCATGACACTAAGTGTAATATTATGTCAGACGGAAAAAGTCAAGAACCATGTGATTTCACTCCTCTGTTGAATGTAAAACAGCACATAATAAACAAACAAACCAGACAAACAAAAAGGCACAGACGCAGATAACAGCATAGCGATTATGGGACAGAGGGGTGGGGGTCAGGAGAGGGGACAGGGGGTCAACCATATACACGGTGACGGGAGAAGATTTGACTTTGGGTGGTGAGTACACAAGGCGACGCACGACTGTAGAATTGTACACTTGCAGCCTATATCATTTTCTTAAGCAGCGTCACCCCAATAAATTTGATAATTAAAAAATAGTGCCCTGAAGCTGCTTCTGACAACCCTATTTTCCCAGATCAGTTTCTGGGGTACAGACTAGGGCAGAAATGTTCCATCACCGAGAATGCTGTGCTCAGTGGGCACTTCTCAGCGGGCTTGTCTTGCCCCCCCCCACACACACACAAGGGCGGGGCCCGGAGCTCCGTGCACCTCACACAGGGCCTAAGACCTCGCTCCCCCTAGGGAATTAGGGTTAACAGCTCCTCCTGGAGCATCTCTGCTATAGAAGGAGATTCGAGACACAAAGAGAGAAGAGGCCTCTCTTCTTATGAATTTGCAGTCTAGCAGGGGAGAATTAAACAAAGACTACAGATTCCAGCACTTCCTGGTGTTGCCACTGCACACCACTGCGAACGGTGCTGGTAGAAGGAAAGATAAACACTAGCACGTAAAGATCACACGCGGAAGCCAGGCAGTAAGTGAGATGCTTTGTGTGTTATCTACAACTCTGTGAGGGGAGCGGTCTTCTGGACTCGGAGGTGAGAAAATGGAGCCTACAAGGTTAAAAGGGATGGGTCAAGATCCACATCAGGTGGGCTGCAGAGCCACGATGTGAGCGGAGGTCTGCCGGAGCCTAACGCCCGGGCACGCTCCTGCTTCCCTGGGTCGCGTACACAATCAGAGAAACGTACCGTGTAGTAGTCGTACCAGCGGGCCCTAGGGAAGTATGCAGTGACGTTTCTGGCATTCTGAAATTAAGCACAAACAAGTCATGGGCAGTGGGCTCAGGAATCTAAGGGAAGAGGACCCTACTCCACGACCTTTGACCCACACGCTTCACCTCTCTAGGGGTCAGGATTGTGGGGGAAGCCTTCCTCTGTCCCTGGGGAGATTGGCCTGCCCCAAACCGGTGCCTTCCGTAAAGTCCTTCGGGATCCAGGACTTTGGGGAGAAATTATCATTCGCTTATAGACTTAACCCACATACCCTCTCGAAAGACAAGAAGGCGGGGTCTAGGGCAGAAGAAAATTTGTTAGGTTTTATCGTGCCAGTACTTCAGGATTCTTATCAGGGCAGTAAGTTTTGGAGACGATGCAATTAACTGTGGTTTTCGTCAGAAGCCTAGTCATCAACAGAGAAAGGGAGGAGATGGCTTTCGCTGCCACAAGACCGCCTACAGAGGAAGGGCGGGGCTGGCTCCCAACAACAGGATTACGCACCTTGTCCCAAGCAACACTTCTGCAAAGCTCCGTGTTAACGGTGCCAGAGGACCGTACCGAATCTCTGCAGTACTGTTCCCCCTGACCCATACATACTCCTTATTTCAGTTAATGCAGAAATGATTACATCTCCAAATACATCACTAGGTGTTTCCCTTCTCGACTGTCCTACAAATCAGAATGTGTTAGGATGACTTTAAAGATGAGGGAGCTGAGGGCTGAAGGCCTAAGTGATGGGCTTAGGTTCAGAGGGAGCGGTAGGGGTGGAGGCCGGATGAGGAGCCACTGGACCCCCGCCAATCAGGCCTTTTCTCCTGGCCCCACTCGCCAGGCATCGTAACCGGGACCCCTGTTCGGCAGAGGCCTCGTACTCACAGGCTCCAGGACAGGGCTGACCAGGAAGGCGGGGCCCAGCAGGAACTGCCTGTCTATGTCCCAGGTCACCCGGTCCGACACGAACCTGCAAAGTAAAGCAAGGGACCACCATCAGGACTCCAACCGGGCCCCAGGCCAAGGCCTTGAAGCAACTCCTGAAGTTCAGACCCAAGTCAGAAACGCAGCTTCTCTAACTTGAATTACTTTCTCCCCCTCGATCAGATATGCATCCACCCTCTACATGTCATGTTCTTCAGACTCCAGACGTCATTGGATTTAGACATGTTCTCGCCTATAAACACCTCCGGGTCTCTTAGCCAGGGCACACCCTAAATGCAGGAAAGGCCTTCGTCCCTCAAACCGCCCCTGGGATGCCTTGGGACCTGAGCTTCTTTAGAAGATGGGTAGGTCCTTCCACGCCCGGTTTAGCTGGACACTCACTCATGGAGAAGAGGCCTCACGACAGTACTGCCCTGTGAGTGGGCCAGGTGCATCAGGGTGTAGAGGTACGGCAAGAGGGTGTATCTGGTCTGCAGGACACTTTTGGAGATATTCACAAATGCGTCATCCCAGGACACAGGGTCTTGCCTCTACAGGAGGGAAAAAGGAGTTATAGAGCTCGCCAGAGGGGAGCTGGGGGACTTGAGGCTGCATTACTGCAAATGAAAACCACGCATAGTTAAATCAAAGAGGGCTGTAGATGAGACTCAGAGAACATTCTTTATAGACTGGAAAGGTCACTGAAGCTCTCCCAGGACAGCCGATAAAATTTTCAAGTAAGACATTCCTTTGGGGATCTAGTTGATGCAACGTGGCCTAAATGAAAAGACTACCCTAAAGAACACTGAAGAAGATGGCTCATTGAAATAGGAGGATCTTTTCAGGAACCTACTGGCCATTTGTGTGTCTTCTTTGGAAAAGCGTCCATTCCATCCCAGTGTCCACTTTTTAATCAGCTTGCTTGGGTTTTCCTGTGGTTGAGGTGTATGAGAGCATGACATATTTTGGATATTAACCTGTTTCCAGATATATGGTTTGCAAATATTTTCTCATATTCCATAGGCTGCCTTTTCATTTTCTTTTTTTTTTTTTATTGTTTCTTTGGCCGTGCAACAGCTTTTAAGCTTGATGTCATCCCATTTATTTATTTTTGTTTTTGTTACTTTGATGTCCTAGCAAAAAAAAATCATTTTTTAAAACCAATGGCATGAAACTTCTCCCCTATGATTTCTTCTGGGAGTTTTATGGTTTCAGGATTTATGATTAAGTCATTAATCCATTCTGTGTTAATTTTGTGAATGATAAAGATAGGTGACCAATTTCATCTTTCCATGTTTTCCCAACACCATTTATTGAAGAGACTAACCTTTACTATTGAGTATTCTTGGCTCTCTTGTCAAATGTCAGTGGACTGATTATGCAAGATTTTATTTCTGGGCTTTCAATCTGTTCCATTGATCTATATTTCTATTTTTATGTCAATATGGTACTGTTTTGATAACTATAGCTTTGTGATATAGTTTGATATCAGGAAGCATGATGCCTCCAAATTTGTTCTTCTTCTTCTTCAGGATTGCTTTGGCTATTAGCAGTCATTTTCATTCCATAGGCTTTTAGGATTTTTTTCCTATATCTGTGAAAAATTCCATTGGAATATTGCTAGGGATTGTACTGAATATATAGATGGTTTGGGGTAGTACAGATATTTTAGGAATATTAATTATTCTGATCCATGGACACAGAATCTTTTTATTTGTGTCTTTTTCAATTTCTTTCATTAATATCTTATAGCTTCCAGTACACAGATCTTTCACCTCCTTGGTTCAATTTATTCCTAAGTATTTCATTATTTTTTGATGCTGTCATGAACGAGAATGTTGTCTTTATTTCTTTTCATGTATTTCATTGTTGGTGTATAGAAACAAAACTTATTTCTGTATGTGGATTTTGTATACAGCGACTTTACTGAATTGATTGATTAGTTTTAATAGTTTTTTTTGTAACATATTTAGCTTGTTCGCCATATAAGACCATATAAACTATAAGGAGAGACAATTTACTTCTTCCTTTCCAACTCGAATGCCTTTTATTGCTTTTCTCATCTGATTGCTCTGGCTAGAATTTCCAGCACTATGCTGACTAGGAGTAGTGAAGGTGGGAACCCTTGTCCTGTTCATGATCTTACAGAAAAAGCTTTCAGACTTTTCTATTGAGCATGATGTAAGCTGTGGGCTTGTCTCATATGGCCTTCTTTATGTTGAGGTACATTCCTTCTATACCCAAGTTGTTCAGAGTTTTTATCATGAAAGGATGTTGTATTTTGTCGCATTTTTTCTGCAGCTATTGAGACAATCATATGATTTTTATCTTTTATTCCGTTAATGTGGTATACCACATTCACTGATTTGTATATGTTGGACCATCCTTCCATCCCAGGGTTAAACCCTACTTGATCTTGTTGTGTGACTCTTTCAGTGTCCTGTTGAATTCGGTGTGCTAATATTTTTGTTGAGAGTTTCTGGATCTATATTCACCAGGAATATTGGCCTGTAGTTTCTTCTACTGCAGTGTCCTTACCTGGCTTTAGTATCAAGGTAATTCTGGTCCCGTAAAATGCGCTTGGGAGTGTTCAATCCTCTTCGATTTTTTGGCCGAGTTTGGCAAAGACTGGCATTAGTTCTTCTTCAAATGTCTGATACAATTCTCCAGGGAAGCCATCTGGCTTTTCTTTGGTAGGAAATTTTTTTTATTACTAATTCAGTTTCCTTACTCATTATTGGTCTTTTCCAGTTGTCTATTTCTTCATGGTTCAGTCTTGGTAGGTCGCATGTTTCTAGGAATTTATACATTTCTTCTAGGTTGGCCAAATTGTTGACATATAATTAATTATTTATAGTAGTCCCTTATGATCCTTGGTATTTTTTTGGTATCAGTTGTAATGTCTTCTTTTTCATTTATAATTTTATTTATTTGAGACTTCTTTTTTTTTCCTTAGGAAGTCCAACTAGTGGCTTGTCAACTTTGTTTCTTTTCAAAGAAACAACTCTTAGTTTTGCTGTTCTTTTCTATTGCTTTTCTGGTCTCCATTTCATTTATTTCTGTTCTAATTATTGTTATTTCCTTTCTTCTGCTAATTTGGTCCTTCTTTTTATACTTACTCGAGGTATAAAGCTAGGCTGTTCACTTGAGATCTTTCTTTTTTCTTAATATGGGAGTTTATTACTATAAACATACTGCTTAGAACAGCATTTGCTATATCCCATAAGTGTTGGTATGATTTTTCTATTTCCATTCGTTTCAAAATATGTTTTTGATTTATCTCTTGATTTCTCTTTTGACCCATTGGTTGTCTAATTCATACACATTTGTCAATTTTCCAGTTTTCCTTCTGTTACTGATTTCTAGTTTCCAAAGAAGACATGCAAATGGCCAAAAGGTACATGAAAAGATGCCAAACATCGCTAATAATCAGGAAAACACAGACCAAAACCACAGTGAGCTATTACCTGACACCTGTTAAAATGGCTATTGTCAAAAAGACAAAAGAAAACAAATGATGGTGAGGATGTCCAGAAAAGGGAACCCTTGGGCACTATTGGTGGGAATTTGAATTGGTATAGCCACTGTGGAAAAAAGTATGGAGGTTCCTTAAAAAATTAAAGACAAAATAAGCCCATGATCCAACTATTCCACTACAGGTACATATTCAAAGGAAATGAAATGTGTCTCTTGAAGAGATGTCTGAGCTCCCCAGTTCAATGCAGCACTGTTCAAGGCAGCCAAGGTATGGAAACCACCTAAGTGTCCATGGACGGATGAGCGGGGAAAGAAGGTGTGGTGTGCACACAACGGAAGACTTTCAGCCGCGAGAAAGAAGGCAAGCCTGCCGTTTGCAGCCACATGGACGGATCTTTACGGCACTATGCTAAATGAAATAAGTCAGACACAGAAAGACAACTACTGCATGACAATACTTATCTGAAACAGAGTAACCTAAAAGGGAATCTTAAAAAGTAGAATTTGTAGAAATAGAGAGTTGGAATGGCGGTAATCAGAAGCTGGGGGTTGGGGGAAACAGGGAGATGTCCAAGGATTAAAAAATTCCCATTATAAAATAAATACGGGATGGGGCAAAAGTAGGTGTACAGTTGTTCACATGGAAAACAACACAGTAATTAATAAATAACAGTACGCAAGAATAAACTCTGCGTTTTGTGTACTCACAACTGTAAACCTCCTTTGGCCCCACCCTGTGTGTTCCAGGGATGTAATATACAGCCTGGTGAAAACAGTTAACGATACTCCAGTGTATATTTGGACGTTCCTAAGAGAGTGTATATTAAAGTAAATGCCCTTGTTACAAAAAAGAAATGGTAATTATCTGAGGTGATAAAGGTGTTAACTAATCCAACAGTGGTAAACCACTTCGTCACCGCTGAAGTGATTTTTTTCCTTAATATGTGAGTATCAGAAAAAAAGGGAAAGAGACACGAGTGTTTAACAGTCTGAAAGACGTCCCTGGGGAA
>PVKM010044500.1:0-12221 GCA_004027735.1 Carollia perspicillata | reverse complement strand
TACTCAGGTGGGCTCAATGATGGCCTGGGCTTCCAGGCCAACATGGGCTCTGGCTTCTCCAGCCCCACCCGCACCAGCTCCTCTATGACAGTGGTTGTTTAGAAGATTGAGACCCATGATGGGAAGCCGGTGTCTGAGTCATCTGTTGTCCTGCCCAGTGAGTGACTACTGCAGTCCCTCCTGTCCTCTGAGCCTGTGGGAAAGGAGCTGTGCAGGGGAGCAGTGGGCACAGGAGACCCACTTGAGTCTCAGTCCCAGTCCTCAGGTCACCCTTGGGGTGGGAGAGTTTACTGCCCAGGGCACTGCCTCTTACCCATGCCCCCTGCTAAAAGCCAAATCAAGTGGTTTTCCCCCCAAGAATAAAGACTCTATTTTGGTTGTTAGAGGTGGCTCTAACAACCCTAAAGAGAAGGAAATGGAGCTGGGAAAATTATAAGAAAAGGTAAAAAACTGGAAAAGAAAATAAGAAAGCTAGGAGAAATAAAGTAGTGTAAGGTGATGTTTTGTCATAGAAACCAAGTTTTCCTTGAAGTGGCTGAGTCCCATGATGGGGCAGCGTAACCAAGAGATGGTTCTCCAAGTGCTAGCCACTCAGTGGGCAGGAGCCACTCCTTTAACGAGACTGTCCTCTCCAGGATAAATCCTGAAACAGGAGCGACTAAGGGAGCAGTATGCCTGGCTCTGTGTCCTCTAAGCTTCCTGTCTACTCACAGTCCCTAAATCCTATTCTCTTTCTCTGCCTCTGCTTCCCTGGAGCTCTGCTAAGCCCTCTGCTGACTAAGGTTTTCCCCACTCAATAGGAGAACCTTAAGAGCTGACCCCTTAGGACCTAGTTGGTTAAATGCAGTGCCAGAGGTGGGGAGAAATGAAGGCTTCCTTCTTACTGCATAGTCCTATTTTGCAGCTCAAAAGGTGATTATGACTCTGGTTTAAGAATCGCTACCATTCTCGTGATAAGAACCCTAATCTTTCAAGATTACAGACACCTCAGAACCAGGAGGCCAAAGGTCTGTGTACTGAGCAGAAGAAAAAGAAAGCATGTTCCTCTCACACCAGCGCCGTGTTCTGTATTCTAAACAGGGAAAAGAAGGGCGCGTAATTGGAGGTGTGAAAGGGTCTCAGTAGGTGCAAGAGGCAAAGCTTGGAAAAGAGGAATGACAGTTTTTGAGCAAATGCGGAGAAGAAAATACATAGTAATTTTGAAGTGGAGAGGTGGGACGTGGAAGGTGTTCATGTGAGAGGCGTTTGGTCAGGGGTATGGACAGACTCATAGGGGTAAAGTGCGTGGACACGGGACAGGTGTTCTGCTTCAGGTACCAGTCCAGCCACGTACTTGTGAGAACTCCAAGTTCCTTAATCCCTCTGTATCTCAGTTTCTGCATCTGTATAAAATCTGATTTGACAATAATATTTACCGGATTGGCTTGCAATGAGGATTAAAAGCACCACCATGTCTATGCGTTACCTATTTTTATTCTAGGTAATGAGACTAAGGTGTGTCAGATAATATTGAGAGAATCCAGTGACAGAAGGAAGGAGGCGGAAGAAAAGCCATCTAGCGGTTGTTGCCCGAAATTCAGGCAATCAGACATTCAGCACCCGGGAGTCTCGGTGCCTGCTTTATTTTTCTCCATTCCCTTCCTCACCTGCGGAGGTACTGTACTAATCAGCCTTCCTCCACCAAAAATATAAGTTACCAGAGAATGAGGACTTTGCCCTGTCTTGTTCATGATTAAGACAATAATTTAATACATAAATAACAAATTAAAAGTACATTAACTTGCAGGGAAGTTTGTTCAGAACTGAGCCTCAGCTCCACAAGACACGAGTTGGCAGGGAGGGGCAGATAGAACAGGTTTGGCGGGACCGGAAGGGCTGAGTCAGGAGGAATCTGGACGGGAAAGGCAGGGTGGATGAAAGAAAGGAGGAAGCAAGGGGTAGGAGTTCAGGCTGCAGACATGTGAGGGGCATTCTTGAATGTTCATGGGAGGGTTTAATGGGACCCAGGCCAGGAAAATGCATTCCCGTTTGTTCTATGCCCACTTTGCATTTCTTCTGTTATCAATTTTTTGGAAATTACATTTGTCTAGGTTAAAATATATTAAATTGTTTATAGTGGTCTCTCATATAATCTATTCTATGCTGTTTCTTATTTTTTTTCTTCTTACTTTTTATTTGTGTTTTGCTTGATGGAAATTTCAGGATTAGTCTATTTTGGTGGGAAGTTTTCTTGTTAGAGAAATCCCATTTGAATGTATTTGTTCATTTAAATTATGTTCTGTTTCTAATTTGTTCATTTGTAAGTCATCTTACTTTCTTCCTTCTGATACCTTCAGGATTTTTTTTTCTTTGCTTCTTTTCTAAAGTCTTCAGTTGAGTGTTTAATAATTTAAAAACAAAGTAACTGTGTGTTTTCCTGACACTGGCCATTGTTTGTGGTCTCCATGGAGTGTGGAGGTTGGGGCAGGGAGGGGTGGGGGGCAGAGGGACTGGCAAGCTTCTGCTGATTTGCATCCCAGGTGCCTGAATTTTACAATGGCTCACAATGTCAACCCTGCAACTACAGTGATTTTTCTTTGCAAACCTGAATCGCCTTTAAATTACTGCCTTTGTAATTTTAAAGACATCCTGGCTTTATTTTCTCAGCCTCATTTCTGTAACCTCACCCAAATGCTCGACCTAGTGCTGTACCCCAGGCTGGTTTACAGTTTCCCATTGATGATTTACAAACAGAATAATCGAGAATGATAAAAAGCAGAGATCCTGAACCTAAGCGATTCTGGGTTCACATCCCAGCTCAGCTACATCCTCGCTATATGACCTTTGTCAGATTTTTTGACCCAAGCCTCAGTCTCCTTGCCTATTAAATGGGAATAATAATAGGGAAGCAGGATAATAAGAAGCTAGAAAAATTTCCTGGCAAGTGGAACAGGGGAGTTGAGACAGATAGTTAAACAGCTGAGCAATGTATAGCCAGATATTGGCTAGACATTACAAGATATATTTTTTTAATTTATTCATTTTTACAAATTGAGGAAAGAAGGAAAAAGAGAGAGGGAGAAAAATTGATGTTTGAGAGAAATACTGATGGGTTGCCTTCGCATGGCCCCAGCTGGGGACCTAGCCCGCAACCCAGGCTTGTGCCCTGACTGGGAATCGAACCAGTAATCTTTTGGTTGGAAGGCTGATGCTCAATCCACTGAGCCACACCAGCCAGGGCTGCAAGATGTATTTTTAAATTGAATTTATTGGGATAACATTGGTTCACAAAACCATACACATTTCATGTGTGCAATTCAACAAAAACATCATCTGCACACTGCATTGTGAGCCCATTGCTGAAAGCAAAGTATCTTTCCGTCCCCATTTTTCCTCCCTTTGCCCACCTCTGCCTATCCCCACCCCCTTCCCCTCTGACTATTACCACACTCCTGTCTCTGTCTCCAGGACAGCTGGTTTTGGACAGCTGTCAGAGGGGAGGGGGGATTGGAAGGCTGGATGAAAGAAGGTGAGAGGATTAAACAATCAGTAGGTCTTATCTTCCCTATGGAAGGACACTGGGCAGCAAATGGTTCACACATTCCAGACCGTGCAGGGGCAGACCCCCTGAGTCCCAGTCCTTCTTCCCGGACATTGTTTGAGGGTAAAACTGACCAGAGAATGATCCTGACCCCTCTATATGCTCCTTTGATCAATGGACATATTAAAGGATACACCTGGAAAGTTGATAAATAGTCTATTGAGATCCTTCTCTAAAACTCCCACCTTTAGAAAACAGGTAAAAACTCTTAAAACAAAGGTTCAGGCTCTCTCTTGGGCACCCCCATGCTTCTCCCTACCCCTGTTCTTTCTCAGGGTTGTATCTTTGCCTTCCGTCTCCTAAGCTGTAAGGGTCCTGATGAGGCTTGCCACCAGGGGAGCAGTGGGCGGTGTCAGCTCATCCTAGGCTCACCCTCTGAACCTGTCTCCAAGGGCTTCCCTTTTGCCTCCTGTAACTTGTCTCCTGAGTCCACACAGCCCAGTGAAGCTGAATTCTTCTGCCTCTGTGCCTTTTTTCTGAAGGGCCAAAGCAGCTTCACCTAAGCTCAACTCTTCCTCACGTTTCCAAAAGGCCAAGGCAGCTCCGACTAGGCTCACTCCTGTTGCTATGATCCTGCCTTTTCTACCCTAAGCCCTTTCTTGTTTCACTGTCCCCAACTTTAATAAAAGTACTCTTCAAATCACCCAGACTTGTGTTGTGAAATCTTTCCTGCACAAAGTCAAGAACCCACACACTGCAGACTGTGCTGGGCCAGACCTGCCTCCGTCCCGGTCCCTCTCCAGGGAGAACAGCACCAGTCTCAAAGAGCAATTGTGAGCATTAAAGGAGAGGGTGCATGCCAAGGACTTATCACGAAAGAAATATTAGCCACTCTAGTTTGTAACATTTGTCAAAGGGCTCCATATACAGGAGTTTAAATGTCATTAGTTCACAATGAGAAAAATGAGACACGGAGATATTAAAGGCCATTTTTGCAGTTAACCACTGATCAATTACCAAAATTTGAGATTCTCTATCATGTGCTCATTCTGTAGGGTAG
Source organism: Carollia perspicillata (assembly GCA_004027735.1). Lineage (NCBI taxonomy): Eukaryota > Metazoa > Chordata > Mammalia > Chiroptera > Phyllostomidae > Carollia > Carollia perspicillata. The sequence goes on along the minus strand of PVKM010044500.1, from coordinate 7,641 downwards.
ATTAGCTCTTAGCAAAAACTGAGAGATAATGTTTTGGGTTTTTTTTGCTTATAGTGCACAAACACTTCTTGTATTCTCTAATTATTTCCTAGGATCCTTATCCTCCCACTAAAATCTCCAGATAGGTTTAATGTGTTACACCTTCTGGCAGGCATTTATATTTTCAGAGTGAATTCTGAAAAAATAATGAGAAGGTCTTCAAGGGGTAGAGAGTGAATTTCTGAAAGAAATTTAAGGCCAGGAACAGTGATGAACAAGGGGCCTTCCCAGTGAATGAGCTTTCGTACTACATCTTGTGGTAGATGGAATTATGTCCCCCAAACTTGTCCTCATCCTAGTCCCCAGAAGCTGCCATCTCAGTTTAACATGGCAAAAGGGACTTGGCAGGTGTGATTGAATTTAGGATCTTGGGATGGGGAGATTGTCCTGAATTACCCAGGTGGTCCCAATGTAATCACAAGGGTCCTTATAAGAGGGGGACAGGAGGGTCGGAATCAGAGGAGGAAAGGTGACGACAGAAGCCGAGGTGAGTGGGAAGGGAGGGAGGAAGACCTGAAGATGCTATGCTGCTACCTTTGAAGACGGAAGAAGGAGCTACAAGCCAAGAGTGAAGGTGGCCTCCCAAAGCTGGAAAAGGCAAGGAAATGTATTCTTCCCCAGAGCCTCCGGAAAGGAAGCAACTCTGCTAACCCCTTGATTTTAGGACTTTTGACCTCGAGAACCATAGGATGATTTCTGTTGTTTTAAGCTACTAAATTTGTGGTAATTTGTTATAACAGCGTAAGACTTGCACACCATCTCATACTCCATCTGTGGTCTAGTTATCTCGTCTTTCCCACTGATCAACCATCCGGAGAGGCATCCGAGTTCAACCATGAAACCGATGGCTTGGGAACTGTCTGATATTAGTAGGGGAAGTGTTACAGTACAGGGAATAAAGTGTAGTTGTGAGCCACTGCACTGTGTTGTGCAGGTTGGGCCCAGCCTGGGGGGCCTGCCTGACTTGGCAAGCGAAAGCTGACATCCAGGCCAAGCCTCATCTGCCAAGTAGTACACCCAACTGTGGAGCGGCATTTTCTGAGAGGAAGAGACACCTTTCCCTAATTTGCACAAAGGTACCATATGAACTAGCAACAGTCCTAGAAGGTTTATCCTGATTCCGTCAAGGACCAGTGGGTTGAACTCATATAGGACAGTTTGCCTCTCCACGTTTGTTACCAGTGACTCTTTTGGATAGAAGCTATAATTATTAGGTCATTAGCTTCTTTGCCGTTCATACAAGGGAGACATCAGATAAGTGAACTCACTCTAACTCCACCCCAGCCCCACCTGCATTCTTGTGTGTAACACAAGCATATTTCATACTGCATGTTCTTCTTGCCTTAAGCACATACCTCCTGCCTCAGGACCTTTGCACTCACTCTTTCCTTTTCCCAGCACATGACGCCCTCCCTGTCTTCACTTAGGTTTCTGCTGGAGAGGCAGCTATTTAGAGAGATGTTTCTTCACTGATCATTCCACTTTATAGCACCACCCTTATACTTTATTCCTTTACTCTGCTTAATTTTATTTATAAAATTTCTCACTGTCTAACATTGTGTTGTTCAGTTGTTTACTCTTTGTCTCCCCCACTGAGAAAAAGTCCCACAGTTACAGTGTTTCATTTGCTGATGCACGCTAGCACCCATTGCCTAAGCACACTGTAGATGTTAAGTAACTCTCTGTTGAGTAAATGAACTTTTCTCCTCATGTGAAGCCTGCCTTCCCCAATAGGATGCTTAGGTGTTTCACGGGTTGTTTTGTGTGTCATTTCACTCCCCAACCCTGCATAAAGGGGACGGGAAGGTGATTTGTGGGTTGCTTCAGGGTATGTTCTGGTCCCCTTCTTACTGGTCCCCATCTTCTAGGACACAATGAGAACATAATGAGGCATAGAACAGAATGGAACGTTTTGTTTAAAATTGACCTTGTAAAATTTCTACTCATTGCCCTGTTCGTCTTCACTTGTAAAATTACAAATTCTTCAGACTGCAAACTCATGCTTACCAATGAAAAATGCTTACACTTTACACTAATCATTGGAAAACTAATCGTTTAGTTTTCATTGTAATGCCCCAAGTCAATATTTGGGAAAGAGCCGCCCTTGTCCCTGTCCTTGGCCCCCTCCTAATTTTTCCTGTGCTGGTCCTACTCCTGTCTCTTTGAACTCTCTCTGGCAGCCTCCACGCCCCCCAGCCCAGGTCTGGCTAGCTCTTCAGGTGGGCAGAAGCTCACTGTCCCCTTTCTTTTTCAAAGAAGCTAGTCATTCTAATACCTATGGTTTGGACACTTTCATGAAATATGTGCCTGGGTAGACAAATTGTCCCATTTTCTGGTTGTACTAACTGAAAGTAATTCCTCTTTGTGTCCAGGAATAACTTCTAGCTCAGTTTTTAATTCTTCCGAGCTTAAAGGGTCAGAGGTGGTAGGAGACTGAAACAGGAATCTTTTATCACTGAGGCTCACGTCATTTCTTTTTTCTGTATCTACTCCCTGTAAGGTGTGTCTCTCGTGCCGACCAGGTGCACAGGCCCACGCCTCTCTACTCAGTGCGTGTTCCTTGACACGATGACATGGAGAGATGCAGCTTTTCCTATGAGGTTAACGTTCTGTGGAAACGGGATGCTGATGGGTACCTGGTCTAGAATCGCTGCTATTTAATGTTTTCAGCACATATTTTGAAACATTTACCAGCCACTATTACACTCTAAAAATACAGATTCATAGTTGAAATAGCCCGAGTGAGTATTCAACTCTTTGCTGTCAGTTCCTCTGCCAATGTTGGCCAGAGAAATTTGGAGAGAATTTTGGGCAAAGTTTGGAGATAACTTTTGTCTCAATAAAACAGTTGCAGTCCTTCTTTTCAGCCATGTGAAGGGCTTCCTCCCTAAATAGCTGAGATCCTCATCAGTGAGAACTGCCTCATGGAGAACAAAAGTATGATTTCATTATCTGAGAAAATTGGCCTCACTGTGGGAAGCTCGTTAATTTGAAATGGAAAATAACCAGCTCAGAAAAGGATGGGTGGGAGTGTGTCTTCCTCTTTTTCCTGTAAATTAGGGGAAAATGACTTTGGCTGAAAGATGGCTTGGCAAGATGTTTGGCTCTTTAAAGGAAAAGCCTGTCAAGAGCAGATAGGTTATGATTTCCCAGAAAGCAAGGAATGCGCGAGAGGCCACGCATCTGCGTTCATTTGTCTCTCCGCTGCTTACGTCACAAGAGGGATTCCATTAGGCTCACCTTTTCCGGGCAAAGTTCTCCAAGTGTCCTCTATAAGAACTTAAGGGCCAGTAGAGACTAGCTTCAAATTTCCAGATGCCCAACTGTGTCTTTCTCTGTTTTCTTTTTTCTGCTCCACCCAATTCTAGGTTAATGATGTCCGTGGGTGAGAAGAGGCTGGGAGAGAAGTAAAGGAAAAATGGTGAGAATTCCTTGCTTTAGAAAACAGATATAATGAAAGCAAAGTTTAAGAAAACAACCCACTAGATTGCATGCTCTAGTCTGTAAAGACAGAAATGAATCATATGTAAACAGTATTTGCATAGGCAGCTCATTTTTCAGTTTCCTTTTTGTATTCTTTTCATCACGCTTTTTCTCTCACAGCCAACTTTTTTCTCAACCTGTTTCAATTTTCCCTCCTCCAACTCCTTCCTTATCTTTCTCCTTCCTCATTCAATTTCCTTCTTTTCTCCTTTAGCATCTCCTTCCCCCATAATTTCTCTCCCCCACAGTAGGCAGTAGGCGAGAGAAAGTTCTGGATTTCATGTCTCATAACCTAAGATTGAAACAAGCTATGAAGTCAGTTTGGTTTATGTGGTAGCAACAATAGAGTCTTTTAAAACTTTTACATGGACCTAAGGTAATACTTAGGATAACACTTCTTTTAATATCTCCATCTTGTCCCTTTACATTTGACATTTTTAAATTTCACCGTTATAATATTTATTAAAAACAAAATTCAAGAATTTTTGCCTTGTGAGTATAACGAGAGACATTGAAATAAAGAACGAACTGACAGTAACCAGAGGGAAGTGGGAGGGGATCACGGGGTGGGGGCAGGGGAAGGTCTGTCAAGGAACACGTATAAGGGACACATGGGCAAAGCCAGAGGGGAAAGGATCAAGAGGGTGGGAGGAAAATGGAGACAACTGTATGTGAACAACAATAAAAAATAAAAATAAAAAAAAGAATTTTTGCCTTGTGAATATTTCAGTACTATTTTTAAAATCAAGGCTAAGATGCAGGGTAGCTTCATAATTGTAGGTTTTCTTTTATCTTTTTGATTTTTATTAGCTTTATCTTTTTATAGTTTTGGTATAATATATCAGTATACCAATCTCTAGATTAGAAGTTTTCTTGGCTCTGGTGGGATAGATCAGTTGGTTAGACCGTCCTTCCCATATGCCAAGGTGGCAGGTTTGATCCCTGGTCAGGGCACATCCAGGGAATCAACCAATGAATGAATCACTGAGTAGAACAATAAATGGATGTTTCTCTTTCTCTCTCTCAAAAATCACTAAACAAAAAAGTTTCTTAAGTATAATCATTAGGTTGGCTAATTGTTTTTTTTAATTATTTGATATCAGTAGTTAAGAGCCAATATATTAAATAAAAGGAAACACGTTTTATTTTATTCTTTTTTTATAAAATGTTTTGTTAATTGCATTGCAGTGCCCTCTTACCTGGATCCTGGGACAGCCCCTTTTTAGCCCACAGGAAATTCTGGTTCTGAGTGTGAAGTTTTCCCATCTTTCCACGGCAGCCTCTGAGTAGCCTTTGCCATGTCGTGTTTGCCACCCTCCACGTTACTGCCTTGGATGGTGTGATTGTTCAGTTCATGCTTTAATGTGACTGGACTCAAAGGATGCCCAGGTAGCTGGTAAAGCACTATGTCTGGGTATGTCTGCAAAGGTGTTTCTAGAAGAGGGCAGCATTTGAATTGATGAACTGAGTAAGGCAGATGGCTCTTCTCAAAGTGTGCTAGCATCGTCCAATCTGTTGCTGGCCTGAATAGAACAAAAAGATGGAAGACGGGCAGATTTGCTCTGTGTTGGCATTGGGCCATCGTCTTCTGCCCCTGGGCATTGATGCTGTCTGTTCTCAGAGAGAACAATCTGTTCTCTGAGTTATGCTATTGGCTCCTGGTTCTCCAGGTTTCAGACAGTAGATGGTGGGACCTCTTGGCTTCCATAATTATGTAAGTCAATTCCTACAATAAATCCATGTCTCTGTGTGTATTTACCTATACTCTCTTATAAAATGACATGCCTCTGTATTTTCTTATGTTAAATCCTGTAGGCTCGTGAATAATAGCAAACAATGATTTAAATGGTTTATGTAAAAGGTAATTTGACATGATGTGATAATCACAGTGACCACAGTCTTTTATAGTCTATTTCCATAAAAGTAAAATATGCTGCCTACTGGGAAAGGGGAGGTTTCTGAGAGGACTAATGATGACAGAGAGGCATGTGACAAGGGAGCTGGGGAGACTGGAGGAGAAAGATCGGGAAGTTTGGGGAGCGCAGCAGTGTTTAAAGGGTGGGAAAGCAGGCACAGGCTTGCAATGGGGAGGAAAGGTGCCGAGAAGGAGGCCAGTCACAGAGGAAATGGCACAGAGACCAATGGGGCAGAAAGTACACTAACAGGAAGTAGAAAACGTTAGAGGAAATAGCACTGGTCTGGTGTCTGCTGCTTCTATTATGGTCCTGAAAGGATTTTAAAAAATCAACAGGTGTTAAAAGAAAAAGGAAATAGGGCAAACCATGGGACTACTTAAAGGACAATTTGTTGTTTTCACTGAGATCCCAAGATGTGAGCTTTAGAAATCTTAATCGTAAGATCTATGGATGATCCCAACAGGCATTTCACAAGGTCCACAATGCAACAGGAAGAATGGAAGGAGTTGGTCAATTTACGGTCTTTTACATAAGGAACATCTGAAGGAAAAGAGGAAGACTGTGGGCAGAACTCTGTCACAGCGCCAGCAGGCAGGCCAAGGACAGAGCCTGAGACCTCTTCTTACTACTGAGCCGTGAAGTGGTTGCTGGTGATTTCGCAGTCATGCAGGTACATTGATATTGCAGTTACCTCAGCTGAGAAAGAGAATGAACAGATCCAGGTGAAGAAAAAGAATGTGTATTTGAAGAACTATGGTAAGTAGAAGTGGGATATGCCGTTCTTCTGGTATGCCTTACCTGGAGTATATAGAGACCGTGGCTATATCAGAGAAGAATGTCTTCATACATATTCATCCCAAAGCACCAAGTACTAATTAACTGTATACAAAACCACTTGTTTGGGGACAAAAGCTGCCGAGGAATTAACTTGGGACTGGGTTTGGAAATGAAGCTGTCAGTGTGTGCTGGTTGCCCAATGAGTAGTTGAAAGTAGGAACCACTAGTTGAAAGTGTACTGATTGAGATGAGCTCTCTAGCTTAGATCAGCCATGATTCTGTGTCAGAAGAAACCAAATTGGTTGACCTCTTTAACATCTGTCCATTCATACACTTCACTAATGTCTTCAGGGTTTTCATTTGTGAAGAAAGATAGCAATAGCACCTGCATCACACACACACACACACACACACACACAGAGTTTTTGTTGAGGATCTTTGAGATAATGAACAGAAAGCCTTTGGCGATGGCAGCAGGACTGCAGGCAGTCAGGGCTTTGGGGCCAGGCATCTTGGCCCGGGGCCATGGGGACCTCGTTGGGCACGGGGGACTGCGGGAATGGCCTGGAGTCTGAGGAACGGGAGCCTGAGTGTTACAGAACCATTCAGTGCTGCTGTGGAACAGCTGGGGGGTCTGACTGCCTGCCTGCCAAGGCAAGAGTTTGGTGAAAAAGGAAAGGGGGTGTTTACTGAAAGTTGATACATATTTAGAATTATGGCAGATTTCTGCCTGTAAGTTCCATTCCCTTTAAAAACACCCCAAAACAAGTAGCCCTGCCTCCCTCCGCCTTGCCAGACCAGTTTCAGAATACACCACTCAGAAGTACCATCTTTCAGAGAAACAGAAGTCTGCAGCTCAGCATCCACCACCACAGTTCAGCTCCAAGACCTCTCCCGTGTCTGTGTGTTTGGCCAGGCAGGTCCCTGCAGCTCTGCCAGCTCTGCCACCATCTTCTCTGAGCAGAGCTCCAGGCCTTACCTCCCCACCTCGTGGCAGACCCCTTTCAGACCTGGTGCTACCGGCCTGCTCTAATTTAAATGCTCAGCTCAGAACTTGCTGCGTGACCTAACACTCTGCTCTTCCTATGGTGCGTTGGTGTCCGGAATTTTTTGTCAGCTCCCCATTGTCTTTGAGCCTCTTTCGGGTGCCATCTTTAGGGCAAGAGTTCCCAGTGATCCATGAGCATCCAGAGTGGGCCTCTGCCCCTGCAGCTCAGGCAGGCCTCGTTTGAGCTCCCCTCCCCTCCATGTCACCTCACTCTGCCAGTGCACATTCTCACAGTCAGGTACACACTTTTGCAGCTTCCAAAGTTTCTCTCTTCAGGAAGGCACAGGTTGCTAATCTGCCTTTGTTATGCAATGTGCCTTAAATGCTGTCTTTTGCCCTTTTTGGGCTTACCTTCTTGCTCCCCTCCTGCTTGAAGGT
>PVKM010044499.1:0-12223 GCA_004027735.1 Carollia perspicillata | reverse complement strand
CCCAGGGTCTAACCAGAAAAACAGTATTTTCCTTGAGAATTGAATCTAGGGGATTTTTACAGGTGCTGAAGAACCACAAGGCCAAACAGAGATTGGCAACAGCAGAAAACCATCCTACCTGCAGGGTGGAGAGACAGGGAGCCCATCCCAGAGGCCACGGGAACCTCAGAGGAGATGAAGCCTCTGCTGAGAGGAGGAGGGAAAACCACCCAGACTCCCCCTCTCTCCTGCCCCACAGGCCCGGCCCTCGGCCAGAGCCTCCTGGGCACAACCCAGGAGGTGTCCAGCTGACTTGGGGTCAGAGGAAATCTGCCAAGGTCAGCCCGCTGGTCAGACAGAGCAGAGTTGCTGAAGGAACGGTCTGCCTGCCGGGCACACTCTTTAGCCCCTGAAAGGGGGCTGGTAGGTCCCGCTTAAGGAGTTGGGGATTGAAAGGAATAGTGTCTATAACGTGCCTGTGCCTAACAGGCTCCATAGAGGTTAGCCCACCCCTCCTTTCCGTGGGAACAACGGCATTTAAGGTAGTAGTCACCACGTGGCCTAAAAGGCTTAAGTGTGTGTGACAAGTGAGAATTTGCATCCCGGCCATCCTTCTGAGCACTGTGAGCAGTCATGGATTATTCTAGTCCCTCTCCACACTTCATCCTCTTTATTCCTTTTGGTAGTTTTCCTCTTTCTCAACTCATAAAGAAAACACATGACATTGTCTACATCAAGGACACTTCCCATTTTGTCCTGAGGTCATGGGCTCTAAGAGCTAAGACTGCTCAGCGGAAGCTCCTACAGGCGGTGTTGAGGGTTGATATTCCCACATTCCCAGTTCCATCTTATTTTGAAAAGGCCTTGATCTTGAGTTTTAGTCTTATTAAATAAAAGAAAAATGTTCTGTAGTAATGCTTTTAAAAGCACAACTAAATTACTTGGGAAAAAATGTATAATTGGAATAAACACAGTTCAGCTAAAACTTCAGCTCTTTTCAGAGGACAGAATGTGATTTCGGTATTGCCATTATAATTTCCAACAGATCCAAATGAATTTCTATGTCATGGTTGGATTGGGAGAGGAGGGCAGATGCATAAAAGCAGGTTATAAGATAAACTGTTGGCTGATCGAATTTTTAGATGCATTAAATGTCGAGAGCCACAAACTCAGCTCAGTAGCCTTACAAAGGATTCTGAACTTGGAGAGTTGAGTTTCGAGGTGACTGTGGGACAGAGAGTCCTAGACTGTGTTTAGTGACACATGTGAGAGTGACAATGTTATATGCACGCAATGCATCCACTTTTTTGAAATTTAAAATGAGAGCCACAATACACATGCGTATTTGGGGCAGTGGGCATGCTTTGATCTCCAGAAGAACTGATCTGTAGTCTGTTAAAACGGTCAGCTGGAGTAGCCCAGCCATGGGTTCCTTCGCCCTGCTTCACAGAACCCCACTCCTTGCTCCAGCTCCGAGATCTCACACCCCGCCTCCAGAGGCATGAGTTGAGAATGGGAAACCAGAATTGCAGGGTCCAATGGTGTGTGATGAACCCAGGCCAATTCTGCAGGCCTGCACCTCATGGGACTCACAGGAGAGCAGGACTCTGTCTGCCCAGCCAAGCTGGTGGTCTCGTTGTGTTCCCAACAAAGTCCATGAAGATCAAAGAGGAGCTTCAGCTGGGAGCTGGGCAAGAACTCTGCTCTAGCCAGGCAGGCTGGGGATTGCACTGTGGGTCCATCCCACAAGGGGGCAGGTGGTGGGGGAACTGTAGCAGCCTCAGGGAATAAAAAAGAAGTAGCTATAGAGCTAGGCCACCAGTCCACTGGTTCAGGCCAGCAAGACGATCCAGACCTCACAAACAGGTAGAGATGGGTTCCCGGCCTGGCTCGGATGGGACTTGACTGGACAAGGTGAGGCCTGCCAGTCTGCCAGTCAGCACGGGAATGAACGTCCCTGAGGCTGAGATTAGACTTTGGTTACACCTGACTCTTCAGTACCTGGCAGTTAGGAAGAACTCAACACATTATTCATAAAGTCACTTTCGAGTAGGGTGACCATACATTTCCCTTGCCCAGAACAGGCCCTGTTGTTGTGGCGTGTTTATTAATAATGCCCACCTTTGTTCCCAGAAGCGTCTGGTTTAGATGTCATTCCACCTCGGGGAAACGGAGCCTACCAGTCCCACCATCCCTGTGGTCTGTGGGTGCTGGGGGCCTTGAGCCTTTCCCCCTCAGCTGGAGACTCCTGTGGGGACGCTGCTGCATTCCCCAGCGCGCGGGGACCTCTCTGGAGGTCTCCTCTGCAAGCAGCTGGGCCTTAGCGAGTCCGTGCGGAGTTGCGCGAGAGGACTGATGCGCCCGCTTCAGGACTCTCGGGAGTCAAAGCACCGTTCCGAAGTGCTCGCTGGAGTGGCAGCCTGATTCTTGGAATAAGGACAGCATCCTGCAGAGTTCGGGCTTTCGGTGCTTAGTTTGCAAGTGGAATTGGCCCTTGTTTTTGCTCCTGGATGACTTCGATGAAATCAAAGACAGTGTAATGAAATGTGTCGTTTTAAGCTTTTAATATTATAGCACCTTTGTATGAAATCTAAGCAGGCCTTATGAGTACCTATATTTTATTCCCACAGCAGTATCCTGAAGCATAGTAAGAAAAGGCCCTTCTCGATCCAGCTGTCAGAGCTGAAGTTTACAGGGTGTGCGCTATAGGATTGCCTGAGCTGCTTGGTTTTATGTTCTGCATGATTATTAATGGTGCATGCTGTTCTGTATTATTTCAAATGGGAGCCAGGTTTAGGAAGCTGTATTGAGAATGAGTTCTGTGTCTGCTGCAGGGATTTAATTGTACATTTGCTACTTGTACTTTTCTCCCAGTAGTTAGGTTTACAGCCATGAGGGGTAGAAATGGTGACATAAGATGTCACTGAGGCAGTTAAAATCGCTTCAGTCACCGGCAGCACAGGCCATTTAAAATGCGTTAATGATGAGATTTTGCTGGGTTTTAAGACTGCTTTTCATTTCAGTGTGATGAGCTAATTAATTTGGAGGGGACTTGTGGCTTTGAAAGGGAATACGATGATCCAGGAAAATGGCAAGCCTGGACCTTCTGCAGCCCCAATGGACATCGCTCTGCCGCGCCGACATCGCTCTGCCGCATGGACGCTCTGGAGTGACCGCTGAGCGTCGTGGGCCCCTGCCATGCAGGCGCTGGCATTTTTATTGATTCCTTAACCAGTGGGGCTTTTAATTTAAAAAGAGGAGGGGGCTGACCGTGGCCATGACCTACACCGTGAGAACGTGGTTGCTCTAAGTCCGGTAGATGCAAAGATTGGGAAGGCATATGTGTGCCACTTCAGCGATGTTTGTGTTTGAAGATTTGTATTTGCATATAATGCCTCCGAGTAGAAAAGCCGAGGGTTTGGAATTGACTATAATTTTAAATTTTGTCAATAGGTAAAAAATTTTGGTAACAGTGAGTACTATAGTATTTGGAGATAATTATAACTGCTTAAAAGTTATTTGTTTGTTTGTTTTTAGAGAGAGGGGGAACGAGGGAGAGAAACATAAATGTGTGGTTGCCTCTCAAGTGCCCCCCAGCCAGAGACCTGGCCCACACCCCAGGCATGTGTCCTGACTGGATATCGAACAAGCAACCCTTTGGTTCCCAGTCCAGCATTCAATCCACTGAGCCACACCAGGCCAGGGCTAAAAGTTATTTTTGAAGTATACAGGTTTCTCTCTGGTGCTGAAAACGGTGACCCTTCAAGTGGTCATCTTTGAGTTCATCGTTTCATTTGGGGGGTGGTCAATAAACTATCACAGTTAAACATGATATACCCTTTAGCTCAGTTTTATTAGACTGTTAAGGCAGAAACAAAATAAACACCTCCATGAACAGTCTGGTGCTTTTTAAAATTACAAAACAAATGAGACCTTATTCATTTGTTGACCCTTCAGAAAAGGTGGTGAGTTTTATTTGCACACACAGGAAGAGTGCACGTGATTATCGGTTTTGTACTTGTTTGTATTCCTTCTGCCTGTGGCACAGGAACATGAACTCCCAAGGCTGTGGAGGCCTGCACAGGAGAGGCGCCGACCCCTCTGCACTGAGGCTGGCGGCTGGCAGCTGGCGGCCTCGCCCTGCAGTGTTGCCCAAAGGGCTCCCATTCAGCCTCTCACCTGATGGCCTTATCCTGCCCAACAGCCCCTCCTCGTGACACACATACACAGGAGCTTCTTCAGACATTACAGGCTCTTCCTATCTCACGTCTTTGCATACACTGTTCCCTCTGATGACTTAGCCTTCCCTTCCCTTTCATTTCCCATCCGGATCCAGCCCCAAAGTCCCCTCTTGGGGAATGTTAATGAGGACCTCCTCCCCTGCCTTCCTAAGGACTTTGTTCCTTTGCAGATACGTTCTTCCCCATGCATTGTTAATTTCCCCTTTTCACTGGACAGGTGCCTTCAGCACAGAAACCTGCTCTAATATCTCCGGGATGGATAAACAAGGAAACGCTCTCTCTCCCTCTCTCCACCAGTTCCTTTGCCTGGCTCTTTCTTCACGGAGTTCACTGCACTCACTGTCTCCAGTCTTCATTCTCAGCTCACGCCCGTGGGCCTCCTGGCCCTTTTGCACTGCTCTGAAACTGCTCTTGCCAGGGTCACCCAAGAACTCTGTGCTGTCAAATCTCACACATACCTCGCTAACTTAACATCAAAGAAATCATCACAGAAGGTATAAAGGAACGAAAGGATACGAGACACAGAAAAAAAAGTAAGGTGGCAGATGTGAATTCACCTATAACAGTAATAATATGTGAATGGATTCAGTCATCCAATCAAAGGCAGAGATGGTCAGACTGGGTTTTTTTTTTTTTTTAAAAAAAAGATCTAACTACATGCTGTCTACACTTTTGGTTGGAAAATACAAATAGGTTGGGAGCAAAACAATGGGAAAAGATGTATCATCCAAATAGCAACTGTAAGAAAGCTGGTGAGGCTATGCTAACACTAGGGATGCTTCACTTCCCTGTCCTGAGCTCCCAGAAGCATTGCCGGCTACTCTGTTCTTACTTGAACACTTCATCCCGGGCTGCTGTAACACCACCGTCCTCTGGAGTCACCATCACGTCTTTGGCTTCGGCTTTCTTGCCACTTGCTGATCCCTCTTTTTCTACCCAACCTAAAATACTGGAATGCACCCGATTCAAGCCTAGACCGTCTTCTCTTTTCTCTCTCCTTTTTACAAGCTACCAAAGTGCTCTGGCTTCCAAATTTATATCTGTAGGCTTGACCTCTCTCCTGATGTCCAGGTTCATACATTAAACTGCCTACCTGACATCTCCACTCGGACATCTAGCTGTATCTCAAAGTCACCATGTTCAAAACAAAACTGATTTCCTCCCCCCGCCCCCACAAAAAAACTATTCCTTAATCTCCCCCATCTAAATAAATGGCATCATTGTGCACCACTTAATCAATCTAGAAACTTGGCAGTTATGTTAGATTCTTCCATTTTTCCCATGATTTGTACCAGTCCATCAGCAAATATTGTCAGCTCTAACATTTGAATTATCTTGAGGTGATCCACCTCTGGTGTTAATAACCGTGGTCCCAGGCTACCATCCTCCTGTATCCGGGATACTATGATTGTCTCTAAACTACCTCCCTGCCTCCACTCGTGTTCTGTTTAATTCACCTCTACTTGGTACTGCTTTAAAAAGGTAAATTAGACCATGACACTCTCCATCAAGCAGTTGTCCGCTGAATTAAATCCAAACGATTTAAGATACCTTTAAGATTCTGCAGGACCTAGCCTCTTCCTCTCCCTGTGTGATTTCGTCCCCTTCCAGCTTCGCTAGCTACCTGCTCCACAGCCACCCTGGTCTCCTTCCGCCATTGGAGTAATCAAGTTCACTTGAGCCTCAGGGTGTTTGCACTTGCCATTGCTTCTTCCCGGGCTCCGTGTGAAATGAGCACCAGAGGACAGATTCACTGGGTTTGGGGTACTTGAGGGACCAGCCCAAAAGCTTGTCTGGAAGGCGTGCCGCACCCACCCGAGCTGGGACCACCTCCGCGAGTCAGAGACCAGGAACCGTCAGAGAAGACCTGAAAGGTTCTGTGGCTAAGGGCTGTGAGGCAGCAGAGGGGCCTCCAAAACCCTCGCCAGGGGTGTCCGACCTGCAGGCCGCATGCAGCCCAGGATGGCTGTGAATGCGGCCTGACTCAAAATCATAAATTTACTTAAAACACTATGAGATATTTTTGTGATTATGTGTCACAATGTCAATACAACTCTTCTTCCAGTGCGGCACGGAGATGCCGAAAGGTCGGACACCCCTGCAGGCTACGGCGTTGAGCAAGGGCTTATGGGTTAGGGCAAGAGTTTCCAAGTCGGGTAAGTCTGGAAGAAAGTATTAGAATTTCAGTCTAGTTTTTTTAATGTTTTCCAGCATATAGAATGTGCTAGTTGTTAGCACATGCATTTAACATGTAAATAAATAAACATGTCTTAGAGGCATGTTCAACAACAGGATCATGTGATCAGTATACAAAAAGCACTTTGCTAAAAAAAAAAAGTCAGCCCTTTAAAATTGGGGAAACCTCCCCAAAGAGAAAAACCCAGAAGCAGATGACTTCACCGGTGAATTCCCCCAAACATTTGAAGAAGAATGAACACCAATGCTCCTGAGAGCCTTCCTTTGTATTTCTCTGGTATCGATTGTCGTGTCTCCCCTTTCATTTTTGATTTTATTTACTTGAGTCCTCTCTCCTTTTTTCTTGGTGATTCTAGCTAAAGGTTTGTCTATTTTGTTTATCTTTTCAAAGAACCAGCTTTCAGTTCAATTCGATCTTTTTCTGTTGTCTTTTTTAGTCTGTGTCATTCATTTTTGCTCTGGTCTTGTGCTGACTTTGGGGTTGGTTGGTTCTTCTTTCTCCAGTTCCTTGAAATGTAAAGTTGGGTTATTTCAGACCTTCCTGGTTTCTGAATGTAGGCCTTTACTGCTGTGAACTTCCTTCTGGAAATTGCTTCTGCTGCATGCCATCGGTTTGGGTATGTTGTGTTTCCATTTTCGTTTGTCTCACGGTATTTTTTAATTTCTCTTTCGGTGTCTTTAACCCATTGGTGGTTTGGTAGCATGTTGTTTAATCTCCAAGCATTCGTGAATTTTCTTCTTGTTATTGATTTCTAGTTTAATACGATTATGGATGGAGAAGGTGATTTGCCCGACTTCAGTCCTCTTAAATGTATTAGGACTTGTTTTGTGGCCTAACATGTGATCCACCTTGAAGAATGTTTCATGCATGCTTGAGCAGAACGTGTGTTATGTTGCTTTTGGATGAGATTTCATTCATATTCATTCATATATATATATATATATATATATATATATATATACACACACGCACACATATAAAGTTTCCATCTATCCATCTGGCTTAATGTGTCATTCGAGGCCAGTGTCTCCTTATTGATGTTTCTGTCTGGATGATCTATCAATTGATACAAGTGGGGTATTCAGGTCCCCTGTTGTTATTGTATAGCTTTCTGTTTCTCCCTTTAGGTTTGTGAATGTTTATTTTATATATGAGGTGCTCCTGTATTGAGTTCACACATACTTACAAGTGCTGTATCCTCTGGTTGGGTTGCCGTCTTTATTATTGAGATGACCAGCCCGTCAAAAGGGGCCACTGTCCTGAGGCGGCGGCCCAGCCAGCGCACGACAGGGCCTGTTCCCTCAGAATGCTTGAGCGTTCCCTCAGAGTTCCCTCAGAACTCTCTGCTTGAGGAGGTAAGTGAAGCCACCTAAAACCGTTAGAGAACTGAATAAGACTACAAGAGTTAAATTGTACGGCGGAGACTATAAACACTGTGCGTTTGGAGAGGGGACAACATTGAGGGCTGGGCTAGTGCAGGCTCACAAGTGGCTTGGAACTTAAAAGAATATGTTGTGGAAAGCTGAGTTTCCCTTTATGTGATTCATTATTTTGTGTTTTTCTCCTTTATTTTTGTTATCGAATTGTCCCCCTGCCACACACACGCACACACACAGAGTAATTTCACATGCAAATATAAACCATTGGATTTAAAAAGGGCCCCAGGAGAAGTTTCTAAACAAAATAATATGGAAAGAGAATAATGAACAAAGTGATGGCATAGTAAATTGTTGGTGAAGCAGTTTTCCTTAAATAATTGTGGAAACCCTGACATTTCTGACCGAAAGAGCCACTCTTCTCCCTTCTCCGTGGCAGAGGTGGCCCAAGGGACGGACCCGTGCGGAAGCTTCTTTCTGCGTCCCAACTGCCCCCAAATTGCCATAATCTTCCCCCACTGCCCAGCAGTGACAGAGTTGAGGGTTAAAAAATTAGAAAGATGAACTGTTCTTCCTAAGCTGTCCAGAAACAGTGAAGAGCCAGTACATTTCAGGGGGGAAATCGTGATTCTGAAGTTACTCTGAGACTTGATCGTATTTGCAGCTGAGGATTCACATTCTGTGGTTTGACTTGCATGCCTTTTGAAATTCAGTTTGATTTACCAGTTATTAGCAATTAAAATTATGCAGCCGCATCTTGAAATAGCTCTGGAGTAGAGGAAGTCGGCAGGCTTTATAATGTGCTGGGTAGGAAGTACTGTATACACAGTTGAGAAACGCTGAGTTTTCACACTAAAGCGGGCCACTTAAGTGCCATTATTGTAGATCATAAATTTAAATTCATTAGCATCAGTGTTTTCACTGGAATGTGCAGTAGCGCCAGTGTAGTTTATAGGAGCTCAGGCCTCACCGTTAGGTTTTTCATTACTGGAGAAAGCCGATGAATTTTACTGCAGCTTACAGTGGACGCAGATGTACGTTATGGCTTTATAAATTTACTTGAGGTAAATATTTCAGTAGTAGTGAAAGGGTTTCTCCAGCAGAGTGCTGTCAGAAGGCTTACTCATTGTTCCCGCTCTGCCCTCAGCGCTCATGTGCGCACCTGGGTCAGAAACGCATCTCTCCTGCGCTCTTGCCCTCTCCCAGACACGCTGCTTGCTACTGGTGCTGGGCCTCCTGCAGAGTCGGGTGACTCTTGGTGCTCCTGGCCTAGTTTCAACCTTAGGCTGCAGTGTGCACCTGGGCCCCAGGGGTGGGACCTTCCTAACATTCCTGCCCTGTTCCCCAAGGCGGCCAACCTCTGCCTGTACCTGTGGGTGAGCCTGGGCAGGAGACAGTTTTCTGCCTCTTTCCTGGTGGTAAGCAGAGCTCTGCTTTTATTAGCACAGGCCCTGGAGACCCAGAGGTCCTTCTGCCCCATGGGGCAGTCACTCTATGCCGGGCTGTAGAGGTGGATGGATTATTCTTCTACCCTTTGCCCAGTAGCCCTCGGAGAAAGAGCTTGCTGCCCTTGCCCTGGTGGCTGAGGCTTCTGTTTGCCCTGAGAGGATGACCAGGGAAGTAGGCAGCTTCATGCTGTCCCCAGTGACAGTGTCACCAGCTCTATGGTGGTGCCCAGAGAGGGGCACTGTCTTCCGCTCTGCCCCCAGTCTTTCTCAGGAGCACCGGTGCAGACAAACTCTCCCTGTGTCTGGGACACCCAGTTAACTCTAAACTATCAGTTAACCTGATAACCAATCACTTAACCTACTAGTCCACAACTGGCCTTTAGGGATTCCTTATAATTTCAGCTGATTTTTTCTCACCTCCCTCCGAGATGGACTCTTCCTCCCATGCTCTGCTAAACGTGAAATAGTTTCTATGTTTGTCTTTCCTTGGAAGGGCTCATCACTCTGGAATCAGTACTCTTGGTTGCCTGGGGACCGCAGTTCTCCGATGCATACAAAATAAACGTTACAGTTGTATAGATAGTCTGGCTTTTCCTCATTAGAGTAGCAGTGACATTTTCTTTCGGCTGTCTGCATTGTAAGCCATCATCTGAACTGTACTGGCCCCCGACTCAACGCAGGACTTTCAAGTCTCCCATAGGTTCCAAGGCCACCAGCAGGTCTGTGTCTTCATAGACTACTTGCCGGACTTAGGCCAGGTTTTGCTCTGGGAATCCGGGAGAGGGCATCCTGGACGAAGAGACCAGACCCATTAGTTTCCTGTTATTTGCAATAAAGGGCCTTCCATGTGCGTGGAAAGCAGCATTCGACTATACTTAGCTTTTTTTTTTTAAGTCATTTTATTCTTTTTCGACTCATCAGATATTATAAAATGACCTTCAGAGTGACCGCTTTTGCTCCAGATCCTTTTGTTTTTCCTTCCTGCTTATCTTGGAGAGCACATCGGGGTTTTAGAGATGCGTGAAAACCTCGCAAGGTGACCCTGACGTGCCCCACAGGACTCGCTCTTTCAGGTCAGAGATGTTGTCACTGCGCAGAAGGCAGGTCAGGCCTTGCTGTGCTCCTTTAATGGGCCTCGTGTGGTTCTGGGGTGTTTTGTTTTGTTTTGTTGATAGAAATTTCTTTCACCCAGTGTTTTCTTCAGTCCTAGGCCTCTTTCGATAAACATAAAGATCTCACACTCTTCTTTGTGCCATTTATAAATCAAAGTAAATAACTGGACTCAAAACAAAGCCAAAGGAGAAACGCCGCTGTGTTCTCACACTAGGCCTCCCCATTCTGTCACGCCCCCCACCCCCACCCCCGAATCACGGCCTAGGCTCCTTCACTGATTCTGCCCGCGTATTGACTCTGGGTATTGATTGGCTCATTGTTTTCTCAAGGCGCTTACTGAGAGATAATCACACAGAAAATGGAAACAAATCACTTTTGAAATACAAGAGAAACGCAGGAGGACACAGGAGGTGAGTCTCATCTGGCAGGACCTCCAGCCCTCTGTGTCTAGCCCTTTCCCCAGCCCCGTCCCCCTGGGTCTCCTCGGCTCCAGAAGGAGCTGGATCGCTTGGATCAGTGCCACGTGCTTCGTTGCCCGCAGAAGAAGTCGGGCACACCTCTTCATTGCGTCCTTTTGGGGTGAGAATTTATGAGACTGCCCACGCCCCCTTATGAAATCGCTACCTCTTAAGTGTCCCAGATGGTAGTTTTAATGGCCAAAAGGGAGAGACAAGCTTCTATTAAACGAAGTGGGCAGACTTGTTAGAAATATGCACGTTTCTCCGTAGAGCTCAATGTGGCTATTTCCATTTCTAATGTTAGCTCTAAGTCCTGTAAACATGGTTACTCTCTTGAATTTGCTGTGGTAAGTTTGGCTAGCCTCTTTCTAGTTCGTTGCTTTCTTAAAATCACTCTTGGTACAAAGTTGTTCTTCTGTAAATAAGTGTTGGTTACGTGCGTAGCTGAATCCTTAAGCTTCTTTCTAGTTCAAAATTTTATGCTTATCTTTCTCCAGAATTTGTAATTTCAGGGTTGATACAGAGGCGGGGTCCTTCGGAAGCTGGTTTTCTTCCAGACTAGACCTTTGCTTCGAGTCTTTTCTCTTGACGGCGCTAAGTGTTAATGGAGCAGCGTCGGTGCACCAGTGGACCGAGTTTACACTTTGTTGTTTTCTCCACTGAGCAGCTTTAGGTGACAAGTACTTGCATTATAAGTGCCAGCCCTGAAATTAGTTTTATCAGTATTTTGAGGAACCTCCATCTCAGCAGAAAGTTAGGTTTCTTTCCTCTGGTTTTGGGCAATTAATGCATGTAAGTTATATGCATTTAGTTTCCTTTTAGTTAGAAAAAAACAGTATGTCTAGCACATATAATTGGATCATTTCATCGTTAGATTTAAACTAACCTTAAGGGGCACCATAGAAAATAGACCAGCCAGCCACTCAGCCTGTGTAAGTACCTGGTCCCTGCTGGGCGAAAAGGGGAAAGCCAGGCAGGTCAGCAGGAGTGCCATGTAGACTCTGGGAGTCAGGCAGGTTGAGGGCCTGGATCTCCTGCTCCCGAACCCGAACTCTCCTCCCCCCGCCCCCACACCACTGCTTCTGTCCTCTTCTTCCTTTCCTCTCGGCAGGGGAGGGCCAGCTTGCCTTCACGTCCACCTGTGGCTTCCAGCCAGTGATTCTGGTCCATCCAGTGATGAGTTCTCTTTCTCGGTCTCTAAGCATGCACACTCCTCTTTCAGAACTTCCTAGTAGCTTTATCTGCTAGCGAGGAAGGAGAAACAGACCTTTCCACCCAGGCCTCAGCACGCTGTGGAGAGGACAGGATAGTTCAGGCAACAGCGGGCAGAAGGGGAAGAAGAGATAGGAAGAGTCTGATCAGGGGAGTCCCTTCTGTCGTTACGGTAGCCTGTGCTAGGGTGACCGGCATG
>PVKM010044498.1:0-12222 GCA_004027735.1 Carollia perspicillata | reverse complement strand
GTTCATAGTAGCTTGTTTCTTAGTCCTTCACATTCAGTATCGTTCAAACCAAATTCTTCTTTGACAGTTTGTCCCTTGTTATTCAAGTTCAAACCTTGCCAACATTTTCAAATCTACACTCACCTCCATAGTCCAGGTCCAGGTCATTTGGAAACCGAGTCCTGTAGATTGCTCTCCGCAGCACACCTGGTCTCGGGGGCCGGTCTCTGTCCTGTGGCCCTTGCCCAGCCCCCGCTCTCCCAGCGTCCCACCGGGTCTCCTGTCCTAACCTCGGCTGAAGAGCAGCATCGGGCACCCCTGCCCAAGCGAGGCGCCTGCTGCGGAGAGAGTCAAGGGGACAGCACATGAAAACACAGGCATCTCCCCGTGGCGCAGCTCATAATTCCGGCTCAGCCGTTGCGCCGTGGCCAGAGAGACCTCCCTGCAGTGTCTGTGCCCTGGGCCTCATGGCCCCGCCCGCCCTCGGCTCCCGTCGAACACCTGTGATTGGCCTGGCATCTCAGTGGGAAGGTGTGGCCTCCTCGACGGCTGTGGGATCCTGTGGTTGACTTCCCTTCTGCCTCTTTTCCTCCTGGCAGGGTCTGCTGGCCAAATGTCACCTGCAACTCCAGCCCAGAAGCCACTTCCTCTCAGGCAGAGTCACCCCACTGGGCTGGGCCAACTCTGTCAGAGTGGCCACCTGGGCCATCCGGGCCACAGCTGCGTTGGGCTCGGTGCAGGGCAGGGAGGTGTCTGTGAGTCTGTGCCACTGCTGATATATGAGCGCGAGAGCCGCACCGTTCCTTGGTCTGCACAACACCCTGGGACCCCAGGGTTTAGGAGGGAGCACTCGGGGCTCTGGTTTCACCGCCAACCTGGACTGTGTCATCCAGGCTGCCTCCCTTCAGGGGTGCCTGGGTCAGTGGGTGGGGGCAGCCCTGTGAGGCCCACCACCTCAGCCCGCTGGCTCTGGATGTGGAAAGCAAGAAGTCACTGGGTGTCAGACACTTGTTTTCCAGGTTGCTCTGCACATACAGGGGACTAGTGCCTCTGGCTTGCAGCCCAGGGAGCTTCTGGGACAACAGAGGCTGAACTGAGGCCTCCAGCAGCCCCATGAGTGCTGCCAGACCTGAGCCTCTTCCAGCCCATGCCCAAGGAGTGGAGGACCCAGGGCGGCCTGCAGACCTTTGCACTGGCAGGGATGGTGGGGCTCATGCTCTACCCTTGTTTGCTAAAGGACCAGCTCCTTCAGCTCCTGGGTGCAAAACAGAAGAGATGACAGGGCCCCAGAAGGGACACAGTGACAGCCAGGCCCATTTCAGATGGCACTGGCTTCTCCTCCTGGGCGTGGGAATTAGTCTCCAGCCTGGTCACACAGCAGGGCTTTCAGAGAAAACGTGTTTTGCTTTTGCCTTTTCCAAAATTAAAAGTATCTTTGCATGCTTATAGCAAGTTATGTTTCCAGCTTAAAAACACTGTGCAGCTTTCCCAGCACCGACTCCCCAGCCCCAGTGTTCCGGGTGCTGAGGCCGACTCCCAGTCTTCCATCCAGTACCACGGTGACTCTGTGTGCTTCTAACTCATCTGTCCTCGAAGAGAAGAACCGGGTCTTTCTCGGCCATGTGGCCTTGATGGCCAGCACCGACCATTCCAGAGTGCAGGCTGCAATGTATAGGTGTTTGTTGAGTGCATAGAGGGTCTGTAAGTAAACCGAAGTTTAATTGCACTTACTGGGGGATCTTAAAGCTTAAGTGAATAATCTATAGTATGGATACTAAAGAAAGAACACCTTTAATAAAAGCTGCCCTAAAGACACAACTGTCTTAAAAGAATGCCTCTATAGAGTGATTAATTACTTATTTCTGAAATTCCACGGCTCCGAAGCTCCTTGTTGTGGGTGCTGGAGCCCTCTAGTGGCCGCAGTGGGTCAAGCATTCGTTTTAGGCTCAGGAAACGCAGAGATTGCCTCAAGATGGCTGCTCTGCCCCAGAAAACGGCCTGCGCCCAGCAAGCACGCAATCCTTCGGGGACAGAACAGAAAGATGGAAAAAAGACGAATACTGCAGGCTGCAAAAACAGAGACCGCAAAAGCTTCGGTGCTGGGGAAGCAGAAACAGAGCTCCCTCTTCGGAGTCCTCGCTCCGCCGGTTTCAGGGTGCTCAGGCCGAGTTTGGTTCCATCTCTCATTTTCTGTCACGTGGAGTCACTTGACTGCTTTAGGCAGCCTCGGAGTCCGGGTCTGGGAAGGCTGTTTGCACAGGGAGGGACGGTGTGTTCTCTCTCTGGGTCCTGGGGCAGGGCACTCCAAACACAGTAATCGAGGTAAACTACTTAAGAAATATTTTTAAAATAAAGACCAACACGAAATACCAAGACAAACAGATCATCACCATTTCAGGCAAAGACAGGATCAGTCGCACTGAGCTTTCTTTTGGCCTCGGCCAGGCCACTGTTTTCTCCTGGCCCAGCATGAGCTTTGCCGGGAAAGCAGTGTGTCCCAGTGGTGAAGGGCCAGCCTCCCTGGGTTCCCGACCAGGTGCCACGGCTGCCCAGGTGCCTGACACTTGGCAGCGCTCATCACCGGCCTCGTCACGTGACTCCTTAAAGTGGACACTGCCCGGGCTGGGTCTGAGCGAGGAGGGCGTGGGGAGTCCAAGTGTGAGTGGGACGTGGCCCTCCCACTGTTGTTGGCCTTGGAGGTGGAGGCAGGGACCGGGAGCCCAGGAATGGCCCCACACGACGGACAGTAAGAGAGCGGTGCCTCTGGTCCCACAACTGCCGAGAAACGCATTTGTCTCCAACCCAAATGACCAAGGAAACAGGCCCTCCCCGAGAGCCCGAAGAGAGGCTCAAGGCTCTGCCGATTCCTGATTTTCTCCAGGTGAGACCCACGTTGGCCCGATGGCCTGCAGAACGGTAAGACAGTCCACGTGGGTTGTTCTAAGCCGTGGAGTTTGTGGTCACTCATTGTGGCAGCCATAGAAAACGAATCATTCCCACATGGCCGAGGCCAGGGCGATGCTCAGAACCTGCCACCTGTGGTTTGCCCACATCTGCAGGTGCTGGTGGTTCACACGAGGCAGTGAGGCTGAATGAGTCAGAGCGAGGGCACGTGTGTGGCCACCAGTACTGTCTGCCACAAACTGGAAACAAATGCACGTGTGTGCACACACACGCACCCGCAAAGTGGGCGGGGACCCGCGGGCAGCAATCGGACATGGTCTTCACTTCGGAGACGAATGAGGTGGGATTTAAAAGCTCATCAGTGGATCACCATGAACGGATTTCTCGTCCAAACCCCAGGGCGTGTCACGAGGGCTGTCTCATTAGCGGATGGAAAGGGGGTTCTCATAGGGACGCGGCCCTCCATTTTTGCTTGGCCAGACCAAATTTCAGACAGTCCCTCCGAAGAACATGTGCCACGATGCTAAACGATTTCCTGTTGATTTCTTCCTTTCTGTCTTTCTGTCTTGAGGTGGGCAGTTAGGTCTGTTGCAGAGTTCACCGAAAGTGAGGAAGTAGAAATAAGAGCAAAACATTATTACAACTGTAAGACACGTGGCGCTGGACTACCCACGTGGGAAGAAACCTGGCTCTCACCGAGGGCAGCTCGAGCAGGTGCTTCCTGAATCCAGGAAGGTGCTCCAAGGCAGGGCCGTCAGACTCGTGTCCCCGGGGGGCCACATCAGCCGCGTGGTTGCCTTCAAAGGGCCGAATGTAATTTCTACTCCTTAACGGTTAAGGAGCAGTTACAGTTACACAGCCCTAAAATTGCATTTGGCCCTGTGAAGACAACTGCGAGGCCCCCGGTGAAAATGAGTCAGACACCCTGCTGCAGGGGCACCTCTACATGCCGCTGCTGTTCAGTGGGAAACTAACTGGATGGGAAAAGTAGCCAACTGTGGTGCCTCCCAAAGACCCATTTCACCCTCCCCACGACTTAGTAACCACGCGGTTTGAGCTCCTGTAGCCCCAAGCCCAGCTCTAGTCGTGGGCAGCAATGACATGGTTAATGGTTCGGCGGTCAGTGAAAACCCTCCTAAACCATCTAGGACAGTGCCGTCCCCGGCCACACGGTCCAGGAGGGTTCAGGGTCTGAGCAGGCACGGTGAGAACGAAGCTCTGACGGCTGTGGACAATGTCCCGCATCCCTCTGTCTGTAAACGGGGAGGCAGGCGTCTTTTCGGCCAGGGGACACCCGACGGGGATTACGCCGATATTCCAGGAGGCCGGGTGGAGTGACGGGGAAAAGACTGTGTTGCTTTCCCGGTTGGACTCCTGGGATCCTCCCCCCCGAAGCCAACCCACCCGGGGGTGTTTCTGTTCTATGAGCCAAGCATTTCCCTTGATTAAGCCACGCCCAGTTGGCAGATCGTCATTCTAGACCTTTACATGTCAACCAAGGCAGCAGGAGAGTCAAAGCTGTTGAAAAATCGAAAGCTTTCCAAGTGCCACTCTCAGCTTTTTTCATTTTTATTACATGTGAAGTTGGCATAGAACCCCCTGTCCGACATGAATACCTGATAGTCACTTAATGAATAGCTACTGCTTTTTCTTCTGTTATCCTCGAGCATGATGGTTTTTTCTTTTGTGAAAAGCTAAAGAAAATAAAGCCTCCCCCTCATTTTATGTGCCTGTAGAAAGCTGAATTAACAGGAGTGTGTGTCTTTAGAAATCGGTGAGCCGTGGCTGCTGGCTCAGCTCCGCAGCCCCCACCCCCGCCAGCCTGGGTCTCAGCCCCGCCCACTTGGAGGCCCTGAATCTGTGTTCAAGAATTAGAATACTAGGAATACAATTTTTTCTCTGTCAGAACAATTTAAAAACATAAAATCATTCTACGTAAATTATGTAAAACATTGTTGAACCCAATTAGAACCCCGAAAAATAGTCAAAACAATTAGGACCTTGAAGTCACCAGGATAAAATAATTAGCTTCATGTATTTTTGTCCCTTTTCCAGTATTTTGTGAAATTTGCCAATTACAGTGGATAAGGAAGTAGATGGTGGAAGTAAGCTCAACCTAGGGCTTTGTTGTGATAACTACGCGCCACGCGGTCTTCCTCACCTTTCATCATTACCTCCAAATATTTATCCAATGATAAGATCTTTTTATTGTTTTCTTTCATAGCTTTCAGTTTCTTAAAAAAAATCTGATTCTAAGCTTTATTTTCTGACATCTAGAAATGGTAACATAAAAATACACGACACATTCCTAGATTTCAACAGCAGTTATTGTCAGCTCCGGGGGCAGCAAAGCCCGGGGTCTAGGGAGCCTATGCGTTTCCTTAAAAAGCATGAGTGTACCAACTTAGAGCAGACAGACGATAGAACAGGCATGTTGTTAAGGGCTTTGGCATAAATAGCCAGCTTTAACTTCTCGAAGGAAACAATCCAACCTCAGCGACAGCCTCCAGCCCCTTCTGGAGTGTTCCGCAGACAGCGAGGCTCCACCCGGGACAAAAGCAGCTAACGGACAGGGTCCCACCTGTGTCTTCCACCTTCTTGCGCTCCGAGGTCTTTTAAAGAAACACCACCCCGCTGTGCATTGTTAGTGACGTGTCATGGGACATAAGTCATCACTTCGCTCAGTCAAGAATTTGTTGAAAGAAGCTCAGTTGGAGTGTTTGGGGACGAGAGGGGCACCATGGCGCGGTCATCCTGTCTCCCCGATCACTCGTTCCTTCAGAGCAGAGCAGTAAAGAATAGAGGTAAATGAAGCCACACATCTTGCCTTTCTAAGCCTACCAGTCAGTAGTCATGTGCCCAGAAGTGGGTTTCCCTGCTCTTCTTCTCAGCATCCGAGCTCACCTGCGTACAGGTACGAGTTAGAGAGCAGCCAGGCAAGTGAGAAAGATCTTCCTGAGCACTCCTATCGGCCGGAGCGCGTTGGCACGTTACTAAGGAGTGACAACACTCCAAAGCCATCCCTCCCCAAAACACGTGAGCAGTGAGACCTGTGGCATGGGCCTTCCGGAGACGGAAGGCTAACTTCCTATGAGGCACAGGATGACTCGGGGAAGGGCCTCACTGAGCGGGGGGCCCACGTTGTCCTCAGGAAGGCAGCTTTAGCAGCAGGTTCCTTGGGCCTCCTTCTGTGATGGTGGCCAGAGAGGCCAGCCCCAGGGTGGGGGACTTAAGGACATTGGGAAGGGCGTATTCTCCTAAAAAGCCTCCCTCCCCACTGGCTGGTGCTTCTATTCCTCAGGCCAGGCTCCTGTGCTTTGGGTTGAGATTTCAATCTCACTAACCCTAGGATGACAGGCTTCGTGAGCAAAACTGCCAACGTGCTGACTGCAGAAGGGAGGTTCACGAGGAAAGTGGAGCTTGTTCAAGTTAAAGAGGGGGAGGTGTGGTTATGATTGCTGGAAAGCAGTTTGGAAATTAGAATGTGTAGGTTTTAGAGGAACTGAAGTAGACACAGAAAACAATTTTAAGTTGAAAATAGTTAGTTACTCAAACTAACCGAATTTCAATCTTAATTAAGCAAATCAAACCAAGTTAAAGTTAATGTGGTTTAGACTTCCGACCCGGAGAAGAAATGTTTCTCTCCAGGGTTATCATGAGAAGTGGCCGCATATGGGCAGCAGGAGCATCGCTGCTGCTCACTCTACTTCCATGAGCTCACCCGGTGCCCGGGTGCCAGTTTCTGACACGGTCCCTCCCAACCAGGGCTCTTAGAGAGGTGGCGTGTTCCTGTGTGGCGTTCTCGGTGATAGCAGGACTGAGGGGCCAGCATGAAGGGGCTCCTGACTATCTGATTACTCAACGCAACATTCAGCATTAAAAAGAAAGTGGCACCCTCAGTTCCAGCAGGAGTCATTCTGAAGGTCTGTGAATGTGTAAGGATACGTTCATATGGAAGACAGTGAGAAGTAGTGTGAATGTAATAAGGCGTGCCTGCTTTTTATCGGTGTTAATGAGTCAGGGTTCACCAGTGCGTGCGTGTGTGTGGGTAGCTATACCCGTGTATGGAGGGCGGAGTTGTTTTTGTTTTTAGTAGTGCCAAGTGGATGAACCTATGAAGCCTTAAAGGTAGCTGATTATGTGGGTGGGATCTCTTGACGGCATACTTAAATGAAGACCAGTGCTGTGAGGAGGTCTGGTGGCCCCGAGAAAGTAAGAGGGAGTAGGTCATAGCACAAGGGTGGCCCGCCATTCCCAGAGCAGAGGCGAGTGAGGAAGGTGACAGTGTTTTGGACGGACTTCTCATAACAGGGACAAGCACAGATGGTGTCTTCATTAAAGCCAACGGTCCTGTAGAGGTGAGGGGATCAATAATGCTTCAGCATCACACACCCGTGCA
The DNA here is from genome assembly GCA_004027735.1 of Carollia perspicillata. Lineage (NCBI taxonomy): Eukaryota > Metazoa > Chordata > Mammalia > Chiroptera > Phyllostomidae > Carollia > Carollia perspicillata. The sequence continues at coordinate 4,940 of PVKM010044498.1, read as the reverse complement.
GTGGCCCTGTGGAATGATGACATCAGAGTGTCATCAGGCACGATCCCCAGGGGAATAATCCTTCTTTAGGGGACAGACTGGAGATTTATATGAAATTAAGAGGAGTAACGGACAGAGTCTGAGCCACTGCAATAGCGGTTCAAGTGCTTTATCTCACGATCACAGAGACGCTGGCTGTCCCTGGAAAGTGGTGCGTCCCTCTGCTGGGCACCCCGCTCCGATCCCTGCCTTCTAATTTTTCAGCCTTTTTATTACTCCCCACCATCTGTCTCCAAATGCTCGGGAGCATTTGTGCACAGGTGAGAATTCTCCGCAAGTGAGGCAGAACCGACAGCAGGCTATAAATATTTTATGCTTTCCAGGATCATTTTCTTTCAGAATATTAAGAATTCATGCCAACATTTGACAATGGGTTGTACGAAGAAGGCTTTGCTTAGTGCAACATTTATCTTGGTACAGGATGGGAAGGAAGAGCTGGAGCAAATCCAGGGCTGAGGTTTCAAAGCACTGGGGCGTCGTTCATAATGATGGTCCATCCTGGTAGACTCACCTACGTATTAACAAAGTTTTAAATGCCGCTTCACTGACTGTTTTTCTTTAAGAATATTTTTTTGGAGCCGGTCTCTCTAACTTACAGAAAAGCTGCAAGTATGTGCACTACAAAGGATGCTTTTCCTTACGTCATCTGAGAATAAGCCGCTGACAGGATGTCTCGTGACTTCAAGTCCTTTAGTGCATCTTCCCGCAAACACGACTTCCTCCTATTTTTATGGGCTGAATTATGTCCCCTCAGAATTCATAGGCTGAGGTCCGGAGCCCCAGGACCTCAGAACAGGACTGTATTAGGAGACAGGGTCTTGAATGAAAGAGGTCATTACGTTGAAGTGAGGTCATTGTGGGGCCCTAATCTGTTAAGACTGGTGTCCATCTAAGAGGAGATCAGAATGCAGACACACACAAGGGAGACCATGTGAGGACACAGGGCGAAGATGGCCATCTACAAGCCAAGGAGAGAGGGTCTGGAAGAAACCAACCCTGCCCACACCTTGACCTCGAACTTCCGGCCTCAAGAACCATGAGAAATTAAATTTTCATTGTTTAAGCCACTCAATCTGTGGCACGTTGTTAAGGCAGCCTAAACAAGCTATTGGCCCCACACAACACAACCCACAGCCACAACACAGCCTCCAGAATCAGAAAACGAACCCGATTCATCACGACCGTCTGGTGACCCTCAGGCTCCTTTCACGTCTCTCCCATTGTCCCAGCGTCGGCTGTTACAGTGAGACAGTTCAGGATCACGTGTTATGTTTGGCTGTGTTGTCTGTCTCGTTAGTTTCTTTCAGTCTTGCACAGCGTCTCAGGGATTTTTCATTGACTTTTATAGCCTTGATACTTTTGAGCATCACAGGCCAGTTATTTAGTAGAATGTCTTGAATTTGGGAGTGTCTAATATCATGTGTCTGCAGCCGGAACCTCACAGAAGTAAAAATCCCCTTCACCGTGAAATTTTCGACTTTCTTATTTCCATCTGTTTGGGTTCTCTGTTTATCAGTGGGTTGTACTTCACTGCCATTCCCTGGGATGTGCAAGTTGTCCAAGATTTGGCTGGTGGGAACCCCCGCAGGATGGCCACTGTGTCCTCCTGGTATGCCCCCATCATTCTTTGGGCACTTTCTTGTGTTTCAGCGGGAGATGTTCTAGGCTGGCCACGGACCTTGCTGCCCAGAATCACCCGTTTCTCCAGAGGACCCTGGTTCTTTCCAGTGGGGCTTGGGCTGACTGGAAACCGGCCCGGGCACCTGCGGGTGGGTTAAAATGTGCACTCATGCACCGCACTTTTCCTCTGCACACCTGGGTGATGTGCATTGGATGGTCTGGAAAACAGCACTGAAGTTTCGCAGTCAAATGTTTCCACTGTGTAGGACACTGTGGCATTTATTTCCGAAACATCTCATCTTTGTCACTGTGAATGTTTGTCTGAGCAAAGGCAAGTCCATAGAAGAGGTCATCGCAGAGTCCGGTATGAGCTGTCTGCATCCCAGACTCATGTCAGCTGGATACGCACACTCCCCTCCAACCCTCACCCTTCTCGGTCCATGCCACCTTCATGTTGACCGAGACTCAGAGAGGCTAAGTGAAATTATCCACCTCGCTCAGCCAAGTCAGTGGCAGAGCACGGATTTCATTCCTGGCTTTGTCCAGCTCCAAAGCTGATTGATTCCCTCCCTAACTACTTGACCAGAATCAATTTGATAATTTTCAAATCATAGTTGAAGCCTATTGTGATTTTTATGGCACTGTCCAGATTTCTCAGAAGACTTGTTTCCCTAGTGCGTGGACAGGTAGGCTACCTGATCATTGATTCCTGCAGTGTTTGTGCAGCTGCACAGGATGGAGAGCCACGCAGAGGAGCTCACGGGGCCGAGTCACGAGATTACAAACTCCCCCAGTGGGACGGGGAGCTCACCTCCCCCCTGAGGAGTTACTGTCTCGCCTCCTCCACTGCTGGTGCATCGATTGTCCTCTCTCGGTGCGAACACCACAGGGCAGGCCACCTACAGCTACAGCCACTGCAGCTGTAGCTGGGAGCCGGGGCTGTGTGCAGAGTGCGGGGTGTGGGGACAGGTTTCCCAGCACGAGGAGGCCAGTCTCCTTTCGGTGGTGATTGCAGACCACAGCTTTCACACATACAATAGCTGAACTCCATGACAAGGCTTTAAAACAAACACATAAAATGGCTTTAATGCTTTTCCAAATAGCTCTGCTCAATGTAATTTCAAACAAGGTATTTGATTGGCACAGTAAAAACGCTCTGAGCTCAAGATTTACATCTTTTTTGGCCATGTAAATTATGTTGACCAGGACGACAGAATCTAATAAACCAAACCCTTTAAGCACATTAAACAAATCACTCTTTCTTCTCGTTCTGCAAGTACGCCCAGAGATCTGCAGGCCGGTCTCCTGTGACTGTAATGTACTGTTCGGTTCCTATGAATGTAACCTGGAAACGGCATCATTTCCATAAAGAGCAGTGGGGCTGTCCGTAGTTCACAGCAGGTAAGCAGGACCAGCCCACGCGAGCTTTCCCTCTGGCAGTCCCATCACGAGGCCTTCGTGGGAACATCGCTAGAAGGCGTCCAGGGCAACAACGATCTGAGTCATTCTTCTGAACTCAAGAAATCCACTGCAGTTTCCCCTTGCACAGATGGGTGACCACAGTCCTCGTGGACCATGGAATCCCTGTGCTTATTTCTAACAAAACTCCCAACGTCTGATCAGCCACCTGAGAACTTTGTATCTGCGGGACAGTACCCGTGCTTGTCTGATTTTCAGGGGGAAAAAGACAGCTCTGTGAAAGTTCAGACCTTTTGGTAGTACTTTGTTCGTTGTAGCCTGCTCTCTTTACTTCCCAGCCCTAGGCTCTGAGTGGCTTTTCTGCAGCCTGGAGCAGGGGGACAGCTCAGGGCGGGGGGAACAGTGGCTTGGAGGCCACATCTCGCCCTCAGCTTCTGACTTCCCTTCGGGCACACGGGAGCCCAGCAAGAGCTGTGTCCATGGCAACCCTCTTTGCTCTCACCAGGTCTATCCAGTCCTTTACCTCTGCGGCAGGTTCGACACCCTTCAGAAGTGGAGTGAGCTTCTGTGTGCGGGTTTTGTTAAATGACCGGCGATGTCCTGTGAACGGATGGGAGCAGGCCCCTGAGTGGCAGAGATGAGGGGCGGACAGAAGGTCGCATCCGAGTTCTGGAGAAATCGCCGTTGCAGTTCAGCCCCGGGCAGCATCTCAGAGCTGTAGTGGCTTCACGACTGTGTGCTTGTTGAATCCCGGCCACGCTCCTTTCCCCCGTAAACAGGCAGCCTAATCGGAGACGACGCCAGCACACACGGGAAACTCAGAAGAGGCACTTGCTAAGGTGCTCAGAGCCATCGGTGGGCATTCTCTTGGCCAGCTCTTCCCAATCCATCTATACGACTGGGTAATTCATTAAAATTTACAGATTCTTGGGCTCTGAGTGGATTTAATGGTGGCTCTCCCTGCTACCTTCCAAAAAAAACAAAACAAAACATGTCCATGTTCTAATACCTGCACCCTGTGAATGAATGTGACCTTATTGGGAAAGAGTCAGCAGATGTAATTACATTAGGGATCTTGAGATGGGACCCCCCTGGATTATACCGGGGGCCCTGAACCCAATGACAAGTGTCCTTGGGAGGGCAGAGACGGGGAGGGACACAGAGAGGCAGGTCGTGGGATGACCTTTCTGCCGACCTGGCTCCTGGGGTCGTTTCAACCCCCTAGAAGCACTAGGTTTGGGTTATTTGGTCCGAAGGGTGCAGGGCTGCCCTGGGACAGGCCAGCGCTCCAGACGCCCGGGACTCTGCCACTTTTTAAGTCACTTTCTGAGCAATGTGTTGCTTAGGTGTTAGAGCTATAGATGTTTCTAAGGCTTGGATTTAATAAACTTTTATGATACCCTGCTGTCTTCCAGATACTCTGAGAAATGGAGGTACAACACTGAAAACCATACCTTCTCTATCTACAGGCTCAAGGGCAGACAAGAGATCCACTGACAGCTGCGGCAGCGAGGTGCCACTCTGGCTGAAACACCTTCCCTACCATCCCGTGCAGTCCTTGCAGCGGCCTGGAGACGCGGTATCGTTGTCCTCACTGCATAGATGAAGAAACAACCGTGAAGAGAGAAAGGTCAAAGATTACATTATTAATGGTTAAACACCCAGGATTTGAGAATCAGACAGGCCTGATATCAAAGCCCTGGCTCCAAGGTCACACCCAAGGGATGACCTTGAGCCAGTCACTGCATAGTAGACACTTTTGGTTGCCTCCTGAGAGGTGGGCACTCTGACGTATGTCCACTTTCTCATCCCCAGAACCAGTGTTTATTATAAGGCCAAAGACGTGATTAAATTGAGGATGC
>PVKM010044497.1:0-12260 GCA_004027735.1 Carollia perspicillata | reverse complement strand
TGATGAGCACTTTTGATGCATCTGTCTTCAGCTGGGAGGTGAAATGGTGGCTGGATGGTCTCCTGCGGCCTCAACCACCCGCTGGAGGTGGGCAGATATTAACAACTGTGCCTCAGTTTTTCACATGGCCTGCTGGCTCAGACTCATTCACATGGTGGTGTCAGGGTTCCAGCACAGCAAGGGAATGGGCCTCAATGTGGAAGCATTTTTCAAGCCTCTGTTTCATAGCTAGCAAATGCCCTATTAGACAAAAAAAAAGTCATGTAGCCAGACCAGACTGAAAGAGTAGAGAACCAGGCTTCAGCTTTTGTCAGGGCTATTTGTAACGACATGAGGTAAGGGCATAGATCCAGGGAGGGTGAGAATAGGAGACCAAATTTGCAATCTGCCGCAGCATGGATATTTTATACATTTAATTCCATGCTGATGGACACTTCACTCTTCACCGTTGCAAGAAGTGTTGCAACAAACATCTTAGTTTTTTAATACACTATTTTTAGAGTACAGAAATATTGCATTGTAGGTAAAGAGATTTTTCATATACTCCTTCCTTCAGCTCTTGCATATCCTTCCTCATTATCAACATCCTCACCAGAGTAGTACATGTGTTGTAGTTTGTCAATTGACAAAACTACAATTGACACATCTCCATTATTCAAACTCCATAGTTTGTATTACAGTTTACTCTTGGAGTTATCCAGTCTCTGGATTTGGACAAATTTATAATGTCATGTATCCACTATGAAAATATAATGGAGAAGAGTTTCACTGCTGTAAAAAAAAAGAGAAAGGAACAACTCTGTGCTCCCTTTATTCATTCCTCCCTGCACTGACCCCTGGCAACCAGTGATTCCTTTTACTGTCTCCATCTTTTTGTCTTTTCCAGATTGCTATAGTACATTTCCTACATTTATTTCCATTGCTTGATAGCTCATCTCCTTTTGGTGATGAATAATATTCCATTGTCAGTAGGTTCCACATTTACTCCCCTACTGAAGGACATCTTAGTCACTTCCACATTTAGGCAACTATAAATAGTGCTGTTATAAACACCTCTGTACAGGTTTTGGTGTGGACATAATATTTCACCTTCTTTGGGTAAAAGCGAGGAGCATGATTGCTGGATTTTATGGTAGGAGTATGTTTAGTTCAGTGAGAAATTGCCAAACTATCTCCCAAAGTGGCCGTGCCATTTTGCATTGCCACCACCATCAAATGGGAATTTCTGTTTCTCCGTTGCTCAACATCGTAGCCATCATTTGGTGTTGTCAGTGTTCTGGGTTATGACCATTGTTATAGGAATACAGTACTTTTTGTTGTTTTCATTTGCATTTCCTGGATGACTATGATGTGGAACATCTTTTTATATGCTTATTTGCCATCTGCACATCTTCTTTGGTAGAGTGTCTGTTAAGATCTTAGGTCCACTTTTTTTTAACATGTTTGTTTTCTTATCGCTGAGTTTTGGAGTCCTTTGTGTGTTTTGGATAAGTCCTTTATCAGATGTGTCTTTTGCAAATATTTTCTCCCAGTCTGTGGCTTGTCTTTTTATTCTCTTGACAGTGTTTTTTGCAGAACAAATGTTTTTAATGAATGAAGTCCAGCTTATCAATTATTTTTTGTACGTGTTATGCCTTTCTCTAATTTGAAAGACATTTTTATGTTAATGATTATCTAGGTTTTCTAATATGTTATGTCCTAGAATTTTTATACTTTTGTATTTACATTTGTGTCTGTGATCCAATTTTTGTGCAGGGTGTGAAGTCAGGGCCTTGAGTCATTTCTGTGTCTGTGGATGCTCAGTTGTTTCAGCACCACTTGTTAAAAAGACTGTCCTTGCTGTATTGTATTGCCTTTGCTCCTTTGTTAAAAGATCTGTTTGTTTGGGTCAATTTCAGGACTTCTCTTACATTCCATTGATTTCTTTGTCAGTTCTTTTGCCTTACCACAGTCTTGATTAATGTCGCTGTATGGGCAGTAATGAAGTCATCTAACGTCAGTACTTCAACTTCCTTTGTCTCCTTCAATATTATGTTGGGTCTTTTGTAGCTTATAAAACTTTAAAATAAACATTAAAATCAGTTTCTCTGTATCCACAAAATAACTTGCTGAATTTTGAGATTGCATTGAATCTATAGATCAAGTTAGGAAGAACTGACAACTTTATATTTTGAGTCTTCCCATCTTTGAGCATGGAATGTCTCTCTATTTATTTTATTCTTTTTTGATATCTTGCATCAGAAATTTGTATTTTTCATCATATAAAAATACATACCTCATACATATTTTGTTAGACTTACACTCACTTTATTTTAGTTGCTAATGTAAATGGTATCGTGTTTTTAATATCAAATTCCACTTGTTTATTGCTACTCTATAGGAGATGATTGACTTTTGTATATTGTTTCTTGAAAAGTATTCCTGTAATTGTTTATTAGTTCTAGGAACATTTATATATTACATGGACAATAAGGTCATCTGTATACAAAGACAGTTGCATATCTTCCCTTCAAAACCAGTATACCTTTCATCATATTGTCTTTAAAAGGAGAATTTATAGAAGTGCTTCCCAAAGTGTATCCCATAGACATCGAATGTTAGTAGTTTAGGAGTGGCCAGGTTAAACTATATCACCTCACAGCGTGGCAGATATGTTGATGCCTAACAAGGAGAGTGGGGCATGGTGATTCGTTGCCCTAATCCCTCTTCAAGGAAGGACTTGTTTCCTAGTGTTCGGGAGTGCTCCCTGCAAACATTCTTTAGGTATCAGCTCCCTCTTTCTTCCTGGAGGGATTTCCCTCATCATCAGAGAGCTTCATCGCTCAGTCATTTCCTCTCAGAAAAGCCCATGTGCAATAACTGATGGGGGACATGGTTTAAACATCACGTCGTTTTGTCCAGTGCTGGACGATTTGAGCTCGTTTTAGTCCTTGTTATTGAGACTGTATGCACATAACTCAAAAACTTACACTTCTGTTCAAATTTCTATTATGAGCTTGGAATCTTTGAATAATAATAATAATAATTACAATTATCATATGCCAGAACTAATTCTAAATAATTTTAATGTATTAACTCATATTACATCATTAACTATTTCACATCCTCTCTCGGATATTTCATATCTTCAAATCAACTTATTCAAAGCCAGACTCAAAATTTTCTCCTTTTAAACCAAACTTTTTTATATTTCCATGAATGATATCACTGTCTATCCAGTTTTGTAAACCAAAAATCTATGCATCCTTCTCTTTGCCCCTATACATTATTCCTCAAAAAATTCTTTAAATTTTAACATATCAATGTAACTTAGTTTGACTAATATCATTTAAATCTTTTTAATTTTAACTTTAAAATATTATTTGAATAGTTTTGTTTACTATAATTGGAGTCATTTTCATTTTAACTTGTATCACTTAGTTTTATTTTTTATTACTTGTGTGCCCATATACTGCTGAGCACTGTTTTTTGTAAATTATCTTAACTAAATACCTCAGCCACCTCATACACCTGGCAGGCCCTTGCAGACCTATGTAAACGGACACTGGAGTCTGGGGAAGCTCCGCCTATTGCTCAGCTATGTAACAAAACTGAGTTTTGAGCATGGGTCTGCTTGATTCTAAACTGATTTTGTTACACTATCTTGCTTTTCATTTATGTTTTAGAAAATGAACTTTTGATTATTTTAAACAGAAATTTTGAGACTTTTATAAATATGTATTTGAAAAAGAACACGATGCATGTTTTTTCTATCAAATACATATACATGTATTCCTAATATTTAAAAACATGTCATTTAATTTTAGAAAACTGTCTAAAGTAAATAATATTATTTTATTTAATGGAGGAGCAGTGTATACAATCCAGTGAATTAGGAGCATCCATGGTATTTAAATATGTTTCCAGCTAAGATGAAGTTCAGTGGCTTTATAACAATAACTCCTTGGAAGGATAAGTCCCGAAATGCTGAAGGAAGGGTGCATTGTTAAAATGAACTTACAAATGTTATTAATCTTGAGATTGTTAGTATGTAGAACCAGAGCACTGAAAACATGGCATAAAATCAAAGGGTGTCTGTAGGGAGCAGGTTACAGTGTTCAACAAAAAGCACAAAAGTGGAAGCTTGATCAATGAATGACTTAATAAAAGATAATTGTAAGTGTTCTTAAATGCCCCCCAATGAAAAATCACAAAATTACATCTAGTATCTTAATTGAAAAATTAATTGTAAACTAGGGCAATCTCTCTAACAGATGTTATGACTGTAATAATATTGGGGTTCATTTATTATTGCTTTTCTTTTTCTCATCCTTCAAAAATAGCTCCTAAATTCAAGAGGCTATTGGTATCTAGAGAAAACAGATGCCTCTTTCCTTTTTCCATGAGTTTACTTTAGTGTTCCCATTAGACAATTGAGTTATTTTTTCTTAACTTTTAAATTTTTGTTTATTTACTTTTTATTTTTTAATTACAATTTACATTCAATATTATTCTGTATTAGTGTCAGGTGTATAGTATTGTGATTAGACAATCATATACCTTACAAATTGATTTAAAAGGTACCTTGTAAGAGAACTACCTTCAGGCAAAAGAATAATGCTCAATTAATGGAATTTCTTTATATGATAAGGAGTAAGGGCGTTATTTAGGAGCAGGAGTTTCAAATCCACAGTTCTCAAATCATTGTTTTATAATGTGCTCTTCCAAATAAGAGCACTTAAGACACCTGGAGAAAAACATAATTATCATTCATGGAACTCATTATTATTTTGTCTTATTCAAAAGTATAAATACAGACCATTTTGGGTAAATATATTCTAGAAATTACAGTTCATTTTCAAGCAGTCATGATGACAAAGTTTGTCTTTGGTGTTGTAGGGGAAAAAATGAGACTGTTTTGTCTAAAATACCAAGGGATTCACAATAACCGGGAGTTAAAAGTGCAAGGTCTGTCGGTCCAGAAAGTATCCAGCCACACACTAAGCAAAATAGAGACATTCACTGAAGGAGATACAAGATACAAGAAATGTGGAAGGCGGAGGCTGAGGTGAATCCCTATGAATGGCACCAAAGCAGGACCTGAAGCCTAAATTCCAGGAGGGAGAGTGAATGCTGTGCTTTCATGGGCCTCTTATTTATGAAGTGAAGTGTGTAAAGGTTGCCATAAAGGACAAACAGGTGAAATACTTTATATGTTACAGTGGTTGGAATAAAAGCTGGGATGAATGGGTCCCAGAAAGCAGAGTACTCAAATACACGGACACCAATCTGCAGAAACAGTGAGAACTTCAAAAAAGCCAATCAGGAGCAGTAAGCAGAGGGGAAGGTGAGAGGGGTGCCCTAGGAAAGAAGACAGCAGGTCTGCAACAGAAAAACACTGAAGTAAAAACAAAAAAGAACAAACAGAAAAGTTCTGGAAATGGAGATGGCGGCAGTACCAGGGAGACACCTCAGCCCCCTCACGAGAAGAGAGCTGGAGTATATCCCACTGTGGAAAACGAGGAAACATCCTTGAGCAGACTTGATGTTGAAGTCAAGATTCCTGAAGAACTGAAACCATGGCTTTTTGAGGACTGGGCCCTAATTACCTGGCAGAAACAGCTCTTTTACCTTCCTAAGAAGAAGAATGTGGATTCCCATTCTGGAAGATAATGCAAATTACAAGAAATCACAGATAATACGGAGTATGCAGTCAATGAAGTTGTGGCAGGAATAAAAGAACACTTTGATGTGATGGTGGACACTTAGCCACTCTACAAATTTGAGAGGCCAGAGTATCCTGAGATCCTCGCAGACCACCCTGATGCACCCATGTCCCAGGTGTATGGAGCACCACATCTATTGCGATTGTTTGCATGAAATGGAGCAGTGCTGGCCTACACACCTCTAGATGAAAAGAGTCTTGCTTTATTACTGAATTATCTTCATGATTTTCTAATGTACCTGGCAACGAATTCTGCAACTTGGTTTAGTGCCAGCGATTATGAAGTGGCTCCTCCTGAGTACCACCAGAAAGCTGAGTGAGGCGCTCACTTACACCTTGGTTTGGATCTCTGTAACACATTTCTGTTCTTAGTCCTCTCTTGTACAAATGATGTACTTTGAAAATGTTAGTGCATAACACAATTGATGTTTGTTTTCTGTTTGATCCTAAATAAAAAAATAAAAGGGGTTACAGCTCAAAAAACAAAAGAAATAGGGTACCTGGGATGATGACTTCTCAGTCTCCTTCAAGGTAGGCACCTGGGACCTCATATAGTTCTCCCAGTTGCCACTGGTTACGTCGTTGTATTTTCCTGAATCTCATGGACAGTTTGAAATCTCTTCCCTTTCAAAGGTGATTTTAGTTTTGGGAAAAGACAGAAGTCTCAGGGTGCCAAATCTGGGCAATAAAGGGGCTGAGTCACGTGGGTGATTTGACATTTTGCCAAAAATCTCTGCATGGAATGTGAGGCATGAGAGGGCCTGTTGTCATGATGACACTGCCAGTCACTAGTTGCCCATAGCTGTGGCCTTCTGAATCATCTGAATACTTTCTGTGGAGGAATGTTCAAGCTTAACACAAAATTTGATTCAGACTTGTTGCTCTACTAGCTCAGTCATTTTGAATGCCATGGCCACAATGCACACAGGCTCACTAATGGCATCTACTGTCCCCACTGACTAGTACAGTGAAGTCATCATTGTTCATGAATGCACATTCCAGTCCACTCTCCTTGGCTGCCAGGCTATATCAATGTTCAAACTGTTCTCACTGTACTAACAATGGCTGGATTTTTTCCAGACAGTCCTTGTATATCACTTCTTCTTTATCAAATCATTTGTCTAATGACACTTAGGTTGTTTCCATGTCTTGGCTATATCTTTTTGAAAAGTGTTTTCAGTTTTAGTGGGTTAGGTACCCAGTAGAGTGATTGTCAGGTCATATGGTAGTTTTATTCTTAACTTTTTGAGGATCCTTCAGGTTGTTTTTCCATAGTGGCTACGCCAATATACATTCCTATCAGCAGTTTTCAAGGGTTTCCTCTTCTCCACATTCTCTCCAACACTTATTTCTTGTCTTATTGATAACAGACATTTTAACATGTGAGAGGTGGTATCTAATTGTGATTTTGATTTGCATTTTCCTTATAGCTAGTCAAGTTGAGCATCTTTTTATGTACCTGTCGTCCATCGGTTCATCTCTCTGGAAAAAGTGTCTGTTAAGGCCTTCTGTTCATTGTTTAATTGGGTTGCTTGACTTTTGTTGTTGTTTAGTTGTATGAGTTCTTTTTATATTTTGGATATTAGCCTCTGTATTGAAGATATCTTTTGCAAATATCTCCTCCTATTTGTTTAGTTGATGGTTTCTTTTGCTATTTATGTTTTTTAAAATTTGTTTACTTCTCTCCTTAGTATACTTTTATTTTAAATAACTGATGTTATTGGTATAATTCCTCACAAGATTATACTGATTAACAAATTTAAGTTTAAGTGATTCTTAAAGGCATGAACAGTGTTCAATGTTCCCTAGATTTAAAGGAAAAAACTCCCTAGGGGTAAAAAATTACTCGGTTGATTTTTTTCTCTTTTAGTTCATGTACTTTTAATAGTTAAAAATTACATTCTTACATTATGTAGCTTATGTATGTCATGCATTCATTAATATTTTCAAAGCATATTTCAAATTAGAATTCATTAATTCTCAAAGATATTAAAAAACAATAACTTTTTTCACTAAAGGAATGTTGAGTGCAACAATCATAATAAATACCTTTTTGTAAGTATGACATATCAATTACTGTTTGTATTTGAAAGGTTTCTCAGCCTTTTATTAGGAGTACAATGATAGAAGTTAAGCTTACAATTACAGTAAATATTTATATAATACAGCTTTTCTTTCACCCCACATAGTACAGCTTGTACTAATAACAAGGCTTTATTTTTTACTCCACAATAACATAAGACATTTTATTATTGCAAAAATCTTGGCAGTACATTTTAGATTTTTAAATGGGTAAGTTTTATTTTTAAAAAGTGTGAAAATATGTTTCCAACAATATAGTATATATAAACATTCTTCACATTCACATAAACCTTAGGACTGATATCCAGCAAATCTTCTCTATTAAATTAAGAAAACTTTCTTCCAAATAATCTTATAGTAAACAGGGTAAGGACATAAGCAAAGAAATTAAACCTAAGTTTTTACACAGATAGGGTAACTAGTTTTTACTTTTTACTGGACTTTTAAATGAGGGATTTATATGTAAAGTTATTTAAATGTGGAAAACCATTCAGATACTAGAAGAAATATTGACAAAGGGGTACTATACATTTACATAACTAAGGGAAAAGAGGAGATTTTATTACTTCAAGGATCTTTAAGTGTAAAAGACAGATTTAATTCAAATTCAACATTCATGAATATTAAAAAAAATAACATTATTCCTCTTTGATTCACAATGAGTATGTACTCATAGAAAAGTAGAATACATTGAACATTGGAACTAATAATTAAAATCAACTTCAGTAATACCTCCCAGAATTTATTACACTTACACTAATATTTAGTTTTCCATTCTTTTGTGTACTCTTGTATCTTTTCATTATCTCCACAGAATGAGATTACACTGTTTTGGAATCTGCCTTTCTCATTTTCAGTGTTGTCAACTTATTTGGGACATAGCACTAAATCCTCCTCTATGAGTGAGGATTTAGCACTAAATAACACTCCTCATAACACTAAATAACACTCCTCATAGCACTAAATCCTCCTTCACCTCCTCTAGAAGGTGATTTTAAAAGCTATATAGTTCTCCCCAAAATGGTCAAATTCATATTTGTAGAGCAAATGAATCTCTCACTATTAGACTCAATGATTATTAATACCCTTTTTACTTATAAAATATTATAGTGGATTCTATAGAGCCTTCGCTAAAAGCATGTCTTCACATAGAATGTGTATAATTGTAAACTACATTAGATACCCACAAAATTGCTGTTGTCAACAGTAATTGAAAGAATAAGGAATAACCAAATGAATTGAGTTTAGCAATGTGATTCATTATCATAAGTTAAAGATTTTGTGATTAAATCAACTATCACAAAAAGTTGCTGCAAATAGCTTCTATTTTCATAATGGGTATAAAAGACAAAAAGAGGATTTTGATATTTTGAAGCTACAATGACACTAAAGTTAGTGCAATGCTATTATATACTAGGTATCAGTGGTGTGTGCATTGAACTGTGAGTTTCAAATAAAAATCAAATGTTTATTATGTGTCAAAATGTGTGAAGATGTTATAATGTAATCCAGTCCTCTAGGAAAACAGGATTTCATATAAAACCTTTCATCTCAAATACTGGAAGGAAGATTATCTGTCTTTCTTATAACTATATTTACAAATTCAAATATCAAGGTGAATATCTAAATGGGGGCAATCATTCTTGAAATGTAAAACAAAAGAATATGAGATTATAAAGATGGTAAATATTTCTATGGAATTATGGAAAATTTTCTTATTTTTTAACTGTATTTTTCTTGAAGTGAGTATACAGCAGAGGTACCAGATGGGGCAAAAGTAGGTTTACAGTTTTCATATGGCAAATAATATAATAATTAATAAATAATTAAAAAATAAACTATGTATTCATTCTCACAATTGTGAACCTACTGTTGTGTTAGCCTGTATAATTCTTTTTTTTTAAGATTTTAATTTATTTATCTTTAGAGGGGAAGGGAAGGAGAGAGGGAGAGAAATATCAATGTATGGTTGCCTCTCCTGTGTCCCCTGCTGGGAACTGGCCTGCAACCCAGGCATGTGCCCTGACTGGGAATTGAACCTCGGTTGTTCGGTTCGCAGGCCCGTGCTCAATCCACTGAGCTACACCAGCCAGGGCCTTTTTTAAAAATTGAGAACAAATTTAGTGAAACAATTAAGTACATATTTTTACGCTGTTCAATTTAAATTATAGAGGGGCCAAAGATTATATCTTTATAAATGTTAACGAATATTAGGTCTGTATACAATTAACATCCTTAAATTAGACATTTGGCAATATAGTTCCCTGCTTGCATCTAGTTTAGTGTTTTGAGCTACCATGCACAGGTCTTCGACTCAAGTACATACTGAGAGTACCAAGCACATATTTTGAGTCTCACTCCCAGATGGTGGAGCCTATTCAACGAAATCATAAATTTGGTTTTTCCCCTCGGGGGGTTGACACATAGTGGTGATTTTATAAATAGGAAAGAATTTTTGTAGCTTTTTCTTAATGTATCACTAGCATATCTTTAAATTCGAAATGACAGTCAGTTGCACGTCACATCATTTTCACAACTAAAATTAGACAGCTAGGAGATAGAAATATGACACTATGATTAGGAGACTATGTTAGATTAAGCGGTATACACTTATTTAATCAGTAATTCATTCTCTCTCAATCTCACCAAAAAAATCATACCAGGCTTTGAGGTTGAGAAATATTGTGCTATATCTATAAAACAAAGACAGAAAAATAATCAATGGATAAGAATTTCTATGTAGTGATATAATGGGCCAAAACTCAAAAGAGAAGATTGGAGCAAATACAAGTTTATTGAGAGTTTGAGGAAGGAAAAAAACACAGAGCCCCTTAAAATATCTTCTCTCCTCTCTTCCCCTCTCCTCCCCTTTGTTCCCCTCTTCTCCCCACTTTTCCACCTACCATACTAATTGACAATGATAAACACCAAACAGCTGACTTTTCTAAAGAAATTCTTCACTTTTTCCTCTCACTGACAGCATTAATAACCAAACAGGTGACTATTTCCCCTAAATCCCCTAATCAACCTATTCAGAGATTCGAGGGGCCAGAACATAATTTCAAGTAATAAGGAAACACCACCAAGTAGTACATCCAGCCCAAGACAAATATCTTAGATAAATTAAAAGCCAAAGATAAAAGGAGCTTCTCCTCCTCGTTCTTCCTCTTCCTTCTCTCTCTTTCTCTCTCTCTCTCTCTCTCTCTCTCTCTCTCTCTCTCTCTCTCTCGTAATTTCTGGTGTCCAATTTATACTTCGTACTGTCTGGGAGGAACAAACTTTCCTCAACCCTCAAGGTTCTTCCAGTTGGTCTAATAATCAAACAAACACAAGACAGATTAGCAAGCAAAATAAATAAATACGAGTCCATATTAATAAATACGAGTCCATATTAACCCAGCATACAGAAGAGAATCAGAAACTCCACAGGCACAATGACATTTCAAGCTGCAAAGGGGACTGAGGTGCATAACACGTCCTGAGCTAGGAGTGAGGTCGTGCGCCTGGGGAGCTTCAGAGAGGTCATCGCAGGCTGATCAGAAGAGCAGACCTTTAGTAAACAGACCTTTAGTTTACCCTGCAGTTAGGTCAAAAGAAATGATCTCTGATAATCCCTTACAGGAAATGCCTCGAATTCAAATTCTTCTAGGTAGGTAAAGGGTGGGGAATAAACTTCTCTTGAGCCTGAGGCCTAAATTGCCTTTAATTTAAAGTAACCGGCGTGCCTCTGAGGTACATCTTGGGGTGGCTCCATCTGAATCTCCACAGTGCCTTCAACTGTAACTTTTACAGAGACGAGCTACAGCACTTAAAAAGAAAATAGTTATGATAATTAGCTGATGTATTCCCATTTCAAAACTTAATTTTTATTTTTTTTGGTTTTGATTTTCTTTTAACCAAAATTATTTTTCTATAATATTTTTTGGTAAGCATATTTAAACCGGTATAAACAAAGTTTCCTGCTATCTGAGAATGCATTAGACTTCTGTTTCTTGCCAATCCCATTAGAGAATATGTTTGAGTTCAAATACTAAAAATTATTAGTATGAATAATTTGAAAGTAAATTCTGGTGGGGGAAGTGGAAACAAACCTGCTCTGTCCTGATTAGGTTATGTCAGTTCTTCGTCAGCAAACTGAAATGTAGCTATATTTATTTAGGCCTTAAAGTCAGAAGGACATGATTGACCATGGGTCATTCAATGTTAACTTAATATAATATGTTTTTCATAGTTTAGCTTCCCTGGTTTGAATCCTCTTCTAATGAATGTGTTAAACAGGTGAAATATGCTGTAAGAAATGGTTTTGGTGGGGGTGGATTCTAAACATTAGTCTTCCAAGGCCTCTTTGGTTTTACCACTTTATCAGTTTTGTTTTACTCAGATCTTCTATCGTTATTGCTCCCTAATTCCACCTGTCATTACCCTACACATTTTTCAAGCCCTGCTTCACAAGTCCCACTTTCTCCAGACAACA
>PVKM010044496.1:0-12275 GCA_004027735.1 Carollia perspicillata | reverse complement strand
AGCTCAGGCTTGGACCTTCCCAGAGCCTTTACCCATCATAAGAGCACACCCCTCTGGAGAGAGATTGGCCCAGGGTTAGGTCCTTCCCTACACAAGAACCTTCTGTGACACTGGAGATAGAGAAGACCCTGGGGAAAGAGGCTCTTTCTGGCACTGTGGGTGTAAGAGGTAAGGTGCCAGCAGCTGCCATTTTTCCCAGCTTTCCCTGAAAAAGAAGCCATTACCCAAGTGCAGCAGAGCTGAGGGACAAGAGAAAAGCTGGGGCCAATGGCAAGTGTGAGCCTCTGGATACAGCTCTGCCTGAAGTCCCTGGACTTATTAGCTATATGAACCAAAAAGGTATCATTTTTGCTTAAGTCAATTTGAGGTGTGAGTTCTCACTGACAACCAAAAGAGTCCTAACTAATGCAAGGAGCTTTACAAATCTTAGTATTCCTATTAATTCTAGCCGCCCCCAGACCCCCAGACAAGGAGTGAATAGCACGTGGGGACAACTGGAAACAAAGGCAACAGCCCTCTCCCCACCCTCCTGGTCATGTTCTTGAAGACCACAGTCAATGTGGTTTATACAAAATATATACACACATCCTATCCAAAACTGATATGATTACTGCACAATGACCACTTTGTAGGGGTCTCAGACCCTGCATGGTGCTGACCTCTGAGCCCCCAAGAGGCACCTCCAAGCCTCCAGCCTGCAATGAGTCTGCCCCTCTACCCCACCCTATTTGGGTAACGATGCCTGAATTTCCACATCCATGTCCACCTCCTTACCTGGATGGTCGGAGTTGAAGGCAATCAGGCTGCAGCTGGATTTGATATGGCTCCCACAAGAGGGGGTAGTTCCTGCTCGAATGTCACTGATCCAGGACTAGAAATAAAGAATAAGAACCCTGAAGGCCAGGGCTCTGCTAGTGCCTAAAACACAACGTGATTCAGGGAACCCTAAAGCTGCGCCATTAGAGATGCATTCCTTTGGATCAAACCCTGTCCCCACTCACGCAGTCCCTTAGAAAATGCAAAATGTTCTTGAAATAATCTAAGTCATAAAGGGACTGGATTTGCTTATTGAATCAGTTTTCCAATAAGGCGGAAGAGGCTGAAAAAGGAAGTTCAGGCTGAATGAAGTCAAGGAGCTAATTGGACAGTGTTCACTCACGTGTGTGTTATTTCTGTTAAAAGAGGTAGAGAGAAGCAAAGAAGAGAGAAATGAGCACCTAGTCAGAAGAGAGACTCAACTTCCTCAACTGTATTGCTTAAGACTTCCACCTAAGCCCAGAGGTATCCTCCAAACACCAGGAGAAAACACCCAAGCCCAGAGAAGAGTAAAATCAAGGCCTTTACACAAAATCCCATAGATGCGTGAACGACCTGGAGGGGCAGAGAAGTGCTTTTTCTGAAACTAAGATCAGCGAAGTCCACACGTTTCCTCTGCTGATAATGAAGCATCGTTCAACACTCCTTCAAGCCACTTAACAATCTAGCACTCTTATTCCCAGCCCACCCACCCAGTGTCCCAGAAGCCACCTCCACCACCCAAGTTTCATTTTCAATGTTTACCTGCCTTGGATAGAATATTCTTGTCTTGCATTATTTTCCCCTCCTGATTCACATTTATGGTACAAATACAATGACAGAACGTATCTTTAAAAAAGAAGAACAGATCACCTGTTCTCCCATTTGCCTAACATAAATTGTTATAAAGTCTCTCTGTAATCCGTGTTTCCATGCCATTCCTTGCAGGTCTGAGGACCACCAAGGAGCAAGCCCCAGGGCCCCTCAAGGACACTCCAGACCCCTCCAAGCAGTACTTACTTCACTGAGGGATGGTCTCAATGCAAATCTGAGCACATCTCCTCCCACCCACACGCCATCTCCTTTCTTCCTTCCGCATTGCACTTAGAATAAAATCTAACTTCCTGTGGTCTATGGATTCTGCAAGATCACTCTTGACTCATTGGACAGCATGCTTCCCCATCACTACCTTCCATCACCACGGCCCACCTTCCATTCCTGCATGAGGCACTTTCCTACCCCACTTTTCCTCTAGCTGGCTGCTTCTTACCCTTCTGGCTTCGGCTTAAATGTAACTTCCTCCCACCACCCCGATAAGATTAACCCCCACTTCATTGTCCATCTCCATCCCAGCACCCTACCCTTGTTATTCAGGGCATTTATTACAACTTGCAATGTCCATGCATGCCTGTCTGCTTGCTGGCTGTCTCTTTCATGAGGGTGTGGGCACCACAGAGGAAGGAAAGTGTTGTCCTATTGGCTGTTGTGACTCCAGCAGCTGGAACAGCACAAGAGGTTCAGAGAAAATACTGTCCATTAGACGAAAACTGGGCTTCTGGCCCAAGCTGCGTGCTGGCAGCTCTGACGTGCATTGGCTTCTGACAGAGTCACTAGATAGGGTCTAGGCCCACTTATTGGAAGGCAATCCCAGGCTTTCCAAATAACATGGGGAGGGGCTGACCACGGGTGGCATTATCTATGAAGCCTACTCCTCATCAGGCCAGCTGAGCTTCACGGGTCCGAGGAGCCCCCCAGTACTTCTGGACTCCACCTCCTCGGGCTCCCCCAGGCCCCACCCAGCCCCTGGCAGCATCACCCGAGTAAGGAAACAGCTAGTCGCGAAGATGAGGAAGCGCCGGCGGAAACCCGAGGGAGAGGCGCGCCTGTGATCGAGCGGCTCAACCCCTCACGTTGACAGAGTCGGACTCGCCAAGACCAGGGCAAAAGGGGATATTTCTCCCACACACTTGCACCAGGCAGGAGCGATCCGAGCGGCAGGGAGAAGGAGCCGGCGCTTGCATCTGCCGAGCAGCGGCTCCCCGGCGAGGCAGACCGGAAGCCGGGGAGGCAGGCAGCCTTGCGGGCCTCAGGCCTTGACTCGGCTGGGTGGGCTGCACGGCCTCGGGGGTCCAGGGGCCAGAGGGGCGTTCCGATCGACCGCGGGGCTCACGGAGCTGCCAGAGCGCCTCCGGGAGCTGCGGACACCGCCTGCCGGGCGGCGATGGGGAGGACCGAACGCCAGTCCAGGGCCTGTAGGGGGAGCCTCGAGACGGACTGGCTCGGGGATCAGCGCGCAGGGTCCCGGGAGGGAAAGGGAGAGCAGGGCCTTAGGGCCAGGCTCACCTCACGGCGGGATGGCCGGGCTTCCGTGTGCCGGAACTTGGACACCTTGAAGCGGCTCATGGCGACGGGGACCCCGGAAACCCAGCTTCCAGGACCGGAGCGTTAGCCTTCAGGTGCACCGCCAATAGCCGCAACACCCCCGGCCTCCAGCTCCACCCGCTGCCCACCGCCCTCGGCCACGCCCTGACATACTCCAACCAATCGCATCCCGCTCCGGCCAGCTGAGCCCCGCCCCCAGCTACTTTCCCTCGCGCGCGGATTGCCCCGCCTAGTCGTCGCTGGTTTGCTCGGAAGACCCTGGAGGGGTTGCTGAAGGGGCCCGACAGGAGAAGCGGAAAGGTCACGTGTAGTGGTAAATCCTCCTGACCCCGAGCTGTGAGAGCGTAAGAGCTAGGGGCAACAGCTCTGATTTTGTGTGCAGGGATTTGCCCCCAGAGGCTTCCTAGGGGAGGGGTGAGGGCGGGTCTCAGCCTGCCCTCCCTGGGGAGGAGAGATGGCAGGCATGCACTAGCTCCATCCATTTCAAGTATGCGGATTGCGGTGAGGAGCCACTGGATCTGGTTCCACAGATAGTGAGTGGCAGGAGGGAACGCGAGTCCAGGTCTAACTCAAATCTTTGTCCATGGGAGTCTACCCTAAAGCCTCTGCATCCCACCCACCCTGCTGCTGTGGCCGAGTAGTCTCTGGGAGGGGTGGAGCCTTCAGCAGCCCTTTATTAGGGCCTGCCTTGACTGCAGGCCTTGGTTGGGTGCAGTGAGACCGGACTCGAAGGAAATTAATGTATCCTTACAAGTAAGCTGAAAAGGTGAAAGATTCGGGCAATGGAGAATTCATTAAATAGCAAATGTGCCCAAGGGCGTTGCTTGCTCAGTCCAGGGGCGACTTGGGAGAAAAAAACAGCCTATTTATTTCACCTGGGGCCATTCATCACAGAAGAATTTCTCTTTGAAAATTGACTCACAGTGATTCCAGAATATGCTTTTAAAACAGAATAGTAAGAAGCTAGAAACATTCCTTGGCAAGCAGAAACTGAGACAGATAGCCTAACACCATATCTGAGCAGTTTACATTCAAGTGCATATGTTCACGAGGGCAGAAGGTGTGAGTGCCTGGGGCGTTGGGTGGGGGGGGAGAGAGACTGGGAAAACAAGGACCTCATCCCTAGGGTAACCTCTTATCCCACGGCCTTTCCTCCCTGCAGATAACATCTAAGAGATAACATCTAGGCCTCAGTTGTATTTCAGCTCCAGGCCCAGAAAAACAGCAAAAGCCAGCTGGATGATACCAGAACCAATTGCAATGAAGACCCTGCCACTGACCAATCAGAGGAGACCATGACCCTGAAAGGGCACACCTGGATAACAGGTATATTCTGTTGAAACCTTCCCAAGACCTTCCCTGAGATTCCCTCCTGCAAGAGAGAGAAAAGCCTCAAGACAAAGGACCAAGCCTGTGAGCTGTCCTGTGCTATTCCCTTCTTCTTCCCCCACTTCAGTCTTCATAGACATGCATCTCCTAAACTCTAAGTCAGTAGGCATCAGGAAGCTTGTCCCTAGCTTATCCCCTGAACCTGTCCCTAAGACCCCTTTTTCTCTGACTTCCCGGTGAGCTAAGGCAGCCCAGACCAGGCTGTCCTGTTGCTTCTTCTATGCTAAGCCCTTCCTTGGTTTATGGTCCCCAGTTTAATAAATGTATCCTCATAGTCCCCTGGACTTGTGTTGTGTATTCTTTCCTACATGAAGTCAAGAACCCACACACTGCAGATGGCCCTCAGCAGACCCACTCAGGGCCAGGTCCCTATATGTTAAATAGCTGTGGCCATGCTTTGAGCCAGGGAGATGAGAGTGACTTCCACCCAGGATGTAACTGGGAAGCAGCTCCCCCTGGTTATAGTGCCTGCCCGAGAACTTGGAGATGATTGACTCCACACCACAGGGCCACGCCTACCCAGACTTACAATGGCAGCCCAGAAAAGCTGGAAAAATATGGGAATGCTGGCAGGGGTAGCTGATTGTGGGAGGAATTGGAAATAAGGCTGCAGAGGAAGACTGGTGCTGGGATTTAAACCCAGGTGTGGCAGCCATGCTAGGAGGGACTACACGACTTTGGAGTAAGGGAGTATCCACGCAGCTTTGGCGAGAGAGAGGGAGAACAACACGGCTTTGGGGCTCCCTTTGCCACGCAGCTTAGGAAGCTGGGAAGCAAGATGTGGCAGCAATGTCAAGCTCTCTCTTAGCAGTTTGGAAGAACGCAAGGGAGATGCCACAGAACGGAAAGAGTAAAAGGACTCTTGCTGGTGGGCCATGAGAAGGTGCCACTCGGGTTTGAATTAAATGGAGATTGCAGCAGTGACATAGCTGATGGTGCTGGGAACCGAAGGAGGCTTGCCAGTTGAGCATGGATTACTGGGAAGAACTGGGGGCTACCTGTGTCTTCTGGACTTCTATTTCTTTTCCTGAGATACGGTACCCCAGACTGGGCAGAGGGGGGAAGGAAGGACTGTGGGTGTTTGTGGGTGTTTTATGGAATTTTGGGATTTTAATGAAGGTATTAAGTCATTACTCTAAGTCTGTACAACCTTTGAATAAATAATTCCTTTCCTTTTCACCAGTCTCCGACATTGACCGACATCATTCCCTGGTGGCGGGCGAGGCGAACCCAGTACAGGGGGACCCCGGGAGAAGGTGGGGGTCTGTTCCGTAACAGTCTATCATTCCCACCCACCCCTGCGTCTGTTCTGTAACGCCATGGGCTAAGTGTGGTCCACAGATATGTTTTAGTTGGTTCACAAAGTGTCTTCAAAACTGGGACATTTCCTAAAAGTTTGGATTTCAACCTTTCTTGAAAAACAAAGGTTTGGTAATGGTGGGTCCACAGCCAACATGGCTAAAATGAGTTGGAGCTGAGAAGCACCCACCACCTTTAAAGCACACTTTCCCATTTACCTCGCCCTCACTGGTCCCTGTCATCTTATACCTGGCCCTTCCATCCTTACACTTGTGGAAGAACAGGGGCCACATACTGAATCTGACACACTCAGGGGAGGCCTGCATGACAGCCTTGCAAACTGAGAGTCTTAAAGTAACCATAAAAGATGATCTGAAATTAACACTTACCAACTATAAGCAGTCCATGGGCCTGTTCTAGGCCAGTATCTTTTTCTAACCAAGGTCATTCTTTACCTTAACTAAGCCTGTCTGTTGTCTTTTTGCATCTAAGATAATAAACCTTTGCAATGTCAATGTCATGGGGGTGGGCTGGGATGGGAGTAAAAGATAAAAAACTGTACTTGAACAACAATTAAATTTTTTTTAAAAAATCTAAAAAAAGAGATAATTTCCTTTTTCTAGCCCCCTCAGGGCACAATCTGCCACCACAGCAGAGACCTCTAGAGCCCCTCATTATTACCGTGTTCTCTCGAATACCATCTCTATGTGCTATAAATGTTCGTTGTTAACTATGATGTACCCACCAGTATAAAAGAAGTACGTGTTTATCATGTTGCTTTTTATCCAATCCCAGAGATTTCCCCACTTTGCTTTCTCCCACCTCCCTAAGCTATCACTCGTGGATTTCATGTAACCCCCTTATGTCTCCTCCTGTGATTGTAATGTATACAATAAATCAAGCGTTGAATTGCCATTCTTCAGAGCATTTCTCAAACTATTGAGATTTTGCTTCCCAGTAATTATTATCAGTTTGGCTCAAATAAACTCACAAAAATTCCCTATAGGTTTGAATGCTTCTTATATTGACACACTTCATCTCCCTGACCTTGGCACCAGGGGTCTGTGACCCCCTAATCTCTCCTAGGAAAGAGAGAAGCTGTGACCTGGCTGTTTGAGATCATGTGATTGTATTTCTACAAACTGGGGGCTGGTAGGAGCAGAGTTGGCGAGTGTCATCTTTACCGTTGCAGCAGTGACCAAGCTGAGCTCGACAGCAGGGAAGAAGGAAGGGCCAAAAACAGTACCGAACAGCAAGTGGGGTCCTGCTGCACACCACCTGCTAGGCAAAATTCTGGAGGCAGAGGTTTGGTGAGAAATGAAAGGAGTTGTTACTCAAAAGCTACACAATTTTGAAATAACAGATTTCCACATGCTTTAGTCACTTAAACCTATTTGTGAAGATTAAAATCTTTAACTCTTGAGTTCTAGCTTTTATCGCTTAAGCCTGTCAATTAAGTCTAAAATCTTTAATTCTTGAGTTCCCCTATCATTCCCTGAGGCAGACTCTGGCCCTCTGGAGTCTGTGTGTTGTGGATGCGGTACACGAATTCACACAGACTACTGAGTCCTGTGGAGAAAAAGGGATGGCATAGCCACTCTCTCAAGAGGAGAATGCCCAGATCCTTGCCTAGACAAGCTTTTATTGGTTTCTAGTCGCATTACATCAAAGAATGTTCTCATTATTTCTAGATTTAGATAAGTGTTACTTCTTACAGATAACAAAAAAGGACAAAAAGTTACAAATGCAAGGGAATGATAAAAATGATTGATTTGGTTACATTTCATCCTTGGAATGTCTTAGCACAGACTTTAGGGAGTTGCTTCAGAGATACACATTAAACATCTGCAGTTTCAACTCAGGGTGAGGGAGTTTTAGCAAAAGCAAGTCTCACAGCACCTTAGGGACAATGCAGGCCTGATTCCCCATGGGAAAGCCCATCTGCACACCTGGCTCCTGTGTGCCGCCTTGCATTGATCAGTCTTCCGGATCAATACTGGGTGACATTCGCCATTGTCATGCTGACCGGTTCCCTACAATTCCCCCTGTTAGTTTTGAATTATCTTATTTCTATAAGGTTAGTTTACAAACTAAAACAACATAAGATACAAAAACTGCACAATTTGAGAAGAATTGCAGGCTTCTGCCTCGGCACCTGTCCCCTCTAGCACACCCAAAGAAAAATAACCCTGCCACCCTCTGCCAGGACAGACCAATTCTAGGCTGCACTGAGAGTTCCTTCTCCCATTTAAGAGACCATCCTTTTGGAAGTATGGGCAGCTGCAGCATGATCAACCAGGCATCCTTAAGGAAGAGCAGGAGAGACAGTCTCTGCCCTCCTTCTGTTTCAATCTTCTGGCCCATAATTCCATTCATACCAGAGGCAGTTCAGCTTCTCAGCCAATCCTGTCCTAGGATGCTTACCATTGCCTCAGGCAATCTCCTCCTACGGTCCCTCCCTAGTCCTCCCCAGTAATCTGATCCGATCTCTTTGTATCAAAAGGAGGTGGAAACCCAGAGAGTGACCATCTCACATGTTCCCAGATCCATCTGCATTGAGAGAATGATTGTTTCTAGTAGAGAGTTCAGAGCTCTAAGGCTGCTGCAAACTTGAGGAGAATAAATTACTTCATGCATTGCAAAGTTGAACTGACATCCTCTAAGTTTCCTTCCAGTCCCATGAGCCTATGAATTACCAGCTCTGTTCCTTTATGTTTCCAGTAATTTCACTTGATATCTCAAAGGACCCTGGAAGACACCACTCAATGGGCAGCCCTGTTAGTGTTGGTTCCCCCATGGTGGATAGCCCAACTCTTCCAGGACTGTTGGGAGCTAGTGCAGCAGAAACTTCAGGAGAGCCTCCTGTGGGGACCAACATTAGTGGTCCAAGGTCCAACTACCCTTACAGAACCAGCAAGTGATATTAATGGAAGTGAGAAGATTTCCGGTCTTTTAGATAGTGTCTTATGGATGGCAGCACCTAAAAACAGACACAGCATTGAAGTTAACAGGTGTAGGAGAAGAAATCCTCAGAAGCTTATTGAAGTTAAGAACGACATAGCCCTGGCTGGTGTGGCTCAGTGGATTGAGTGCCGGCCTGAGAACCACAGGGTTGCCCATTAGATTCCCAGTCAGGGCACATGCCTGGGTTGCAGACCAGATTCCCCAGTGCGGGGTGCACAAGAGGCAACCACACACTGATGTTTCTCTCCCTCTCTTTCTTCCTCTCTTCCCCTCTGTCTAAAAATAAATAAATAAAGTCTTAAAAAAATGAATGACATAGACGTTTGTCCTGAATGTGGTCACCTGAAGGAGAAATATGTCCTTTGTGGATATTGCTATGAGAAGGTGTGCAAGAAGATTGCAGAAATAAGACAGGGAAACAAGAAGGGGGCCCTTCTAATTTCCTACTGTAGAGACCCTGGTGCTGTACGCGGGAGAGACACCGACACCATCGAACAAGGCTGGGACAAGAGGGTCATTGAATGAGACAGGAAGCGACCGTCCTGGTTGAACCAGAATTGACCCCAGAGATGTTTAAACAATATAACAGCATAAAACATTTCTCCAGGAAAAGAGAAAGATTCTTTGTTTTTAATGTTTTGTGCCTATTTTAAAATCATCAGTGTAGCTTAAAACATTCTTCATAAGCAGTTAGTTTTGTGTGGATAATTTGAAGATATATCAGAAATAAAGTCTGAACATGTTTGTACAGAAGCAAAAAAAAAAAAAAAGATACCTCTCAAGCCTAAAAGGTAGTCTCTCAAAAGGTGGATGCCAGCACTATGAGGATGTCTGGTTAGTTTGGTGCATGGCAGGATGATTTAGAGTTCACAGGGCCTGTTTCCAAGAATGATTAATAACAAACAAAAAAAGGAGGTCACTGTACTGAAGTCCTCATTCTAAAAAATTCAATGCACTTTATGTAACTGGAGGAAGAAATATTAGCAAAAGAAAAATGACCAGCAAGGAAGGAGGGCAAAAAAAAAGCAGTAAAGAGCCTTAAGTTGTGTTCTTATTTTAAACTGACACCAAAGAAAAGACATTTTTAAAATAGACATTTTTAAAAAGACATTTTTTAAAATTTAAAAAAGACATTTTTAAATGTCTTTAAAAGACATTTTTAAAATAAAATAAAAAGACATTTTAAAATTTTTAAATTTTTAAAATTTAATTCTATTTTTAAAATAGAATATTCCCTTAATCTTCTGTAAGTCAGTGGTTTCTATAAATCAGAATTTGCAAGCACAGGATGGATGAAGCTAGCCTCAGTAACAACAAATTCCTTAGATCTAGTTAGCAACCCCTGAAATGGCTGTTTATTAAGATGCACATTAGAAACGCTTAGATAAGCCCTGCCTTGTTCATTGCAGGAGCTGGAGCAGAAAGGCCTGTACAGTTATCTCTGCATAGGAAACGAACAATCATGCAATGAAATACATTTCAAAAACTGGAAAAAACATTCAGAATTCTCCCTTGCCAGCATGACAGTGCACTGTACATTATTATTTTGTTGTTTTTCAAATGGAGGTGTACCCATGTTGTTGGGGCTCTGAAATTTTACTGTACCCAGTGATTTGTTTTGATTTTTTTGCAGTAACTTGCAAAATATTTTAACAGAAACACAAAGTGATAATTCACAACTAAAGGGCAGTTTCATAGAAGAAAACCGTCCCTTTTCTAAGGCGATGTTTTTCACACTAGAGTCTACTGATTGCCAGAGGATCCAGAGCTTTATTTTCAGCATCTGTGATTTGTTTTTTCTTTGAAAAAATTCCTTTCATTTTTCAGATTTGCAAAACATTGCTTAAGTTTAAGATAGTTTAGGCAGAAGAATATTTAGCTTTGAGCTGGAGCCACCCATAGTTTATTTAAAAGGGCTTCTAGGAAATCATTAGCACAGAAAACCTAGACAACTGAGGAGAGAGCAGAGTTCAACTTTTTCTGCAGGGAACTGCACACACTGCAGATGTCAGGTCTGGGAACATCTGGGTTACACATTTCATAAGGAAATGCTACAACTAGAGAAACTGTGAGCTAGCTTTTATTACCTCTGAAGATACTGGCTGAGGGCCTTCTGCCCTCCCTGGAAGGGGTCCTCACATGGGGAGGGGAGCAGCCAACCTATCGATTGGCTGTGGACTTGGCCAGTCCCATTGTACCTTAGATGGTCAGTAGCTGCAGGATGTTACAGAGTAGAGCATACTTAAAACTTCCTACTAGCTCCCACAGATCTCACTACCTCAGGAGAGCAGGAAGGGTCCAATGGAACATTAAAATGAAAAGTGAAGAGGGGGGAGATGTTTGAGAAACATGTATGACTTTTGCAAGTAACATTTGCTTCTAAAGCTCAGTTTTTGGCTTTAGCCTGGAGAAGAGGGCAGGGGAAGGGGAGAGACACACAAAATGTCCTATCTGGACATAGGTGTGACCTCTGTCTCATTTCAGTTTTTTCCAACAACCGTGGGATGGGTCCATTAGTAGTCACCATCACCCACTCCATTCCCTTGGGGTCCTCTCCTTCCTACAAGGAAAGAATAACCAGTCTTCCTGCTATCCCCTAAAAGAGGAACACACTCCCCCTTTCAATGTGGAGGATTTCTACTGTTAATCTCAATGGAACTGTACACCTGAAACTAATATAAAATAATATTGAATGTCAGCTGCAATTGAAAATATATTTTTAAAGATTTTATTTATTTATTTTTGGAGAGGGGAGATGTGGGGAGAAAGAGAGGAAGAGAAACATCAATGTGTGGTTGCCTCTCATGCGCCCCCTACTGCGGACCTGGCCCACAACCCAGGCATGTGCCCTGACTGGGAATGGAACCCGCGACCCTTTAGTTCACAGCCCGCACTCAATCCACTGAGCTACACCACCCAGGGCTAATTTAAAAAAATTTTAAATCCTTACCTGAGAATATGTTTTTTTTTAATTTGATTTTTTAGAGAGAGAGGAAGGGAGAGAAAGAGAAACATTGATGTGAGAAAGAAACATCGAGTTAGAGGGTGGAGGAATTGAACAAAAAGGAAATGGACTAAAAAAAAAAGAAAAGGAAAAAAAGTATCAGTCGGTTGCCTCCTGTACATGTCCATCAACCCGGGTTCAAACCTGCAACCTAGGTAAGTGCCCTGAAAAGGAATCGAATTCCCAATCTTTTGGTTTATGGGATAATGCTCCATCAAACTGAGCCACCCAGCCAGGGCATTACATCCCAGCTAGGGCATCCCCATTTTAGAGAATGGAAACTGAGGTAGAGAGGTAAAATAGGTTGCCCACAGACACATGGCGGGTATAAGTGGCAGAGTTGGGATTCAGTCTCAGGCAGGCTAACTCCAAAGCTCATACTCTTAACCACAATGCTAGAAGCATTTAAGTATTGGTTAAATATATTAAAAGTGGTCTTATC
>PVKM010044495.1:0-12221 GCA_004027735.1 Carollia perspicillata | reverse complement strand
CAGATAAAAGAAGAAGAAAGAAAAAAGGGTGACAGAGGGGGAGAGAGAATGACAATTGTAACTGTTTCTATTCACCGTTGAAGTGAATGTTCAGTACAATGAAATAAGAGGATTAAAAAGAAATTGAAATACTGTCATTATCTCTATATGATATGTTACCTGCCTAAAAATTTCAACAGAATCAATTAATGACTGATTATAATTTAGAAAATTCAGTAAAATAACCAGGTAAGAGTGCAATACAGAAAAATCCATTCCTTTCTGCTATATGAACTATGGCCAGTTAAAAAACACCAATACTTCCTCTGGAAGAAGAAATTCCATCAGTTAGGATCACGGAATGTAAAATATTAACATATTTCTTTTTTGCATTTTCCAAATGTGACCTCCTGTCTATGGATGCATGACATTTGTCTAACTTGAAAGAATTTAGATAACTAACTACAACACAGAGGGCTGATGTGGGTGGAGATAAGCAAAACTGTGGTATGTCTTTTCCTAGAGGAGGTTATATGTATATAGTAATAAATTCTAGATTGCCAATTTATTTTCCATAATAATTACCACCTTGACAAAGGACATACTTTATGGAATTTACCCAGAGTTATGAAAATTTCATTTTAGCTATGAGTCTGCCCTTCTCTTTCCATATAGGAAAAGCATACCAAAACGTTAATGAAAAATAATGACAAATAATAACAGTGACTTAGAAATTGGAAAAGCACATTGGAGAAGAAGAAAATTACTGATAAATAATTAGGAAGACTGTTAACTTGCTCTAATATAATTTTTAAGGACCAAGTTTCACAAACCCTGTTACTTCATTAATAATGAATAACTTGCAAAATGCCTTCACTTTTTGGAGAAACATCTGTGAGTTTTGATAGTGGAATTGAGAATGGCTGTTCTACTCAGGCACTAGGGAGATACAAAATGCAAATCTGGCTTTGTTGCCATTTTAAAAATCATCCCATGGCTTCCTATCAGATCTGTGACTCTTAATATGTCATCAGAATCTTGTCCCCTGTCCATCTCTTTGCCTTTATCTTTCACCTCTCTCACGGGATACACTTTGTGCCCCTGCAAGACTGTAGTAGCTGGCTGCATTTGTTATGCTGTTTCTCATTGTGGTCTTTGCTAATATTCTTCCTTTAGGTAAAACATCCTCCCAAAATCTGTTTTAACTTGGTTAACTTTTCCTCATTTTAGAAATTTAGTTCGGGCATCAACTACTGCAGAGCACTTTCCTTAACCTTTGCAGTGAGGTTATATGTCCCTGTGCTTTCACTGAACCGCGATTATACTGTTATCATTGTACTCTTCCCAGTTTATTTACATTTCTGTGTTCATCACTAAATATAAACTGTGCAACAATAGGAGCCATGTCACATTAAATAGTAATCACTGTATTCCTCCTACTTAGTAAAATGTCTGCCATATAATAGAAGCTTGAATTGAACTGGGCTGTTACAAAGTTGGAAAAATTATTTGAATGGTCAGATAGCTAGATTAGGGAGTTTGAGAATGCTAAAGTCAAAATTTTGAGCTACATGGGATGGAAAGCCACATTGATTTTGTGACTTTGCACTAGGCACTTAAAACGTGCTCCATTCGTACTTGATTTCTTCAACTACCTTGAGAGGCAGCAATTATCGACATTTTATAGATATTATAAATAACTGATGTTCAGAGCTGATAAGTAGCTTTCTCAGCATCTTAAAGCTGGCAAAAATGGAGTAGGGTTTAAAATTCAGATCTGTCTGTTTTTAAAGTCCTATATCATGCTGAACAATATATAGGAAGCAATTGATGTAAATGGTTATTTGATGTAATCACTCATTCACTGATTCTTCCCTAGAACATTTAGATCATTTTTAAGTGCTTATACACAACACAAATGAGCCTAGATTATTTCAATTCTTTTTCACTTCTTTGGCTTACTAGAATCATGCATCTATAAAGACTGCCTATGTAGCACACAGCCTAATATATTAGGTGGGATGCCATTCAAATACAGCCAGCAAATACTTCTGTCAAAGGAAATTTCAGTATTAAAAGCGCCACTGAAAGCTATTGAGCTACCTATTTGTAAGAGCTATCTGAAGTCATTTTTCTTTCATTCTGTATCATAAGAGGTGGCTAATCCTTTAGTTCCTCTATTTGTCTTCTCGTCATTCTTCCTAGAGTGGTAAGCTCACACAATGACTGTCTGGGGTGGTATTAGCCCACCTCTGAGCCTCTCTGCTCTGCTTGTGTCTTAGTGATGTCAAGAGATGGGGTGGGGGTGGATGAACATGTGAAACAGACCTACCGACACAGACACTTAGTCAAGCAGGGTTTATTTTAAACAGTACCCCCTACATCTGTGACAAACATCACATAAGCTACAATTGTTTTCTCAAATTTGGGTGAGCAAAATGAAGTTTAGGTCCTTTCATATATTCTCATATTTCTCCTTTCATAGCATTTATTACCTTTCTGATTTGTTTTCTTAATCTCATTAATTCCTCTTAAACTATCAACCTTATAAGAACAAAAATCTTGTCTATCTTTCAGTACTTATTACCAGCATTTCAGATAGTTCATGGCAGAGTAAGCACTTAAAAGAATAATTATTGAATGAATGACTAAATTATGAAAACTTGATATTGATTATTATAAAATTTTCTACATACTTTGGAACAAATCTTCACACACACACACCCCTGAGGTCTGTCCAGAAAATATCCAGCCATGTAATATGAAAAATAGAGACTTTTTTGAAGAGGATACAAGAAACATTGTACATAGGACGATGACGCCTCAGTCCCCTTCAAAGTAGGCACCTTGGAACCTCACACAGTTCTCCCAATCCACATCAGCTGCCCCATCATATTTTCCCGAATCTCACTGATAGTCTGCAATCTCCTCCCTTTCAAAGGTGGTTTTATTTTTGGAAAAAGCCATAGTCTGAGGACACCAAATTTGGGCTGAGTCACCTGGGTGATTTGATGTTTCATCAAGAAATTCTGCATGAAACATGATGCAAGAATGAGTGCATTGTTGTAATGAAGCTGCCAATCACCAGTTGCCCGTAGCTGCGGCCTTCAAAATCTTCTGAATAGCTTCTACAGAGGAATGTGCAAGCTTAACACAAGTTGGATGCAGATTTGTTGCTCTACTTGCTCAGTCATTTTGAATGTGATGGCCACACAGTACACATGCTCAGTTAATGGCATCTACAGCCCCCACTGACTAGAACAGTGAAGTCATTTTTTACAGAAGTGCATTCCAGTCCACTTTCCTTGGCTGCCGGGTTACATTGATGTTGTGCCAACCATTCTTGTTATGATAACAATGGTTGGACTTTTTCTGGGCAGACCTTGTATATAAATCATCTGAGGGTCTTGTTAAAATGCAGAGTCATCCCTGGCCTGTGTGGCTCAGTTGGTTGGAGCACTGTCCCATAAGCAAAAGGCCGTGGGTTGGATTCTGGGTCAGGGCACATACCTGGGTTGTGCGTTTAATCCCTAGTCCATGCACATATGGGAGACAACCAATTGCTGTTTCTCTCTCCATTTCTCTCCTTAAAAAAGCAATGAATAAAAAGTCTTTGGGCAAGGATCAAAAACAAAGCAGAATCAGCTTTAGTAGGTCTGTGGAAGAGCCTGGAACTCTGCATGTCTAACAGGCACCTGGGTGATGCTGCCATGCCAGCCCTCAGACCACACTGAGAGTAGCAGCTGTCAGAACACCACCACTACCAGCTGCTGTGTTCATGTCACCACTTGTCCTCCATATTATTTATTCGCTAGCTGGCCTAACTGGCCTTCCATCAGGAACTCATTGGTCATCTTTACACAGATTAATCTCCGTGGCTGCTTAGCTTGGAGCATACTACATGGGGACTCCCTCTGAGGAGCAACTCAATTGCAAGTGATTGCCTTAGAGTCTTTCCTTGTGACATTTGATTTAGGGCTCAGATCTGAAATCACATTTGTTTTCTTTGTGCCACTCTTTTGCTACAGTGTCTCTCTGTCAGCGTATACTCAGAGCTAGATTTTTACCTTGTTGCCTGCTCTCTAAAAGACCTTCTAAAATAAATTTGTGTGTATGACATACAGAGTTATTAGGATATTGTAATCATGGTTTTTACTTAATTTCACTATTGTGGACTTCAGATATGTCCAGTGCTATACAATATAAGCACTGTATGGATTCCAGTTGGGCAAAAGAACAGTTTTTTATACACGCTAGTTGAAAACAGAAAAGTTGTATAGCCAGCCTCTACCCTAATATAGGGTATTCACTGACCACCCTCTAGTTTATTTTCTAATAGAAGAGAAATAACCTTTCACATCATGAAATTCCAGCCAGGCTTTTTCGTTTTTCCTTTTAACCTTAAAAAGCATTTAAGAAATGACTTACTCTTTTTTTCTCCCCTAAGTATTTTCTGAGCTCTGTCACCTCTCTTTCGTCAACTGCCTGTTGTATAGGCATGTATTTCCCTTATCTTTTCTTCTTCGATTGACGCTTTACTTTTAAAACGTCTACCCTTTCTAAATGTATTTTATCTCATATTTAATCTTAGACTACAGATTCATTATCTGTTGGCACATTAATCAAGACTTTTCCCTTTTGTTCTTAAGATATAATTTCATGCGTTTGAAAGCCAATCCTTTTCTTCTTTTCATGTTTAATGAGATGGGTTTTCCTGCATTCTGAGGAGTAGGTTTCTGTACAGCGGGTGGGGTGGACCAAGGAGGCTTCCTGACTTTTATCGCTTAAGGATTTCCTCCTCTCTTGTTACTGAAAAGAATAAAAATGGTGGCCTCTGGGATTTGCCTTCTCGGCCACCCTCTGCATCCTTTAGCTGAACACTCAATGTTCCTGACCATTCAATTTTGGTTCGGCTCCCTGCAGATTTTTTCCCTCTTTCAGTGTGGGTTTCTGTCATTTTGGAAGGGAAATCATGCTGGGCACTTCTGAAGTGTCCAAGGATTTAGGCAGCCACAGCGCCTTCTGCTCTTTCTGCTCACTGACAAAGGAGTCCACACAGCCCTGTCTGGTGGTGTCGAGTGTTCTTACTCTTCTAGAGTGTTTGTTGGAAAAACAATGAAGTTTGAGGGCTCTTAACATCATCAGAATTCCCTGTATCTTCCCTTCACTATATCTGCAAAGCTGCTAAATTCATGCAGATGTGGTCCTTCTGCTCATGGTCTGTTTATCGTGGAAGGTGTCCATGCTGCCCTCAGTGCCCTGTCAGTTTTGAAGAGAGGATTTAAGGAGTAACCAATAGAACACAATCGCCTGTGAAGCTTTTTAAAAATACTGATGCCTACCTCTTGCTTCCAAGATTTAATTAGTCTGAAGCAAGGCTGAAGCACCAGCATTTAAAAAAGTTCTCTAGTATATTCTAGAATGCACCATGGCAGTTTGTATTAAAGCACTGACATAGTATAAATACTTCTCTAGGTCAAATCCATCTTGGGTTTTCAGTTGACTGATGGATAGTTTGCCTAGCCAGCCTACCACATAGAATGGGAAAACTAGAGGTGATTCTTTTAATACAGATGAATTTCTTTTTCTCATAAAAATGTAAAAAGTAAATCCCTTATCCTCTATTTTTTCTCTTTTGCCATCAGGAAACATTTTGAAAAGGTAAGGACTTTTATCTTTATAAAATGTGGGTATAAAAGAAAATTTTCTAGTCAAAAGTAGGTCTAAACTTAACTATTTTTTATTGGTAAGCATTATATCTTGCTTTTAATTGTATTCAAAAAATTGTTAGGATCCCAATTTCTTGGGGCTGAGAAGAGGTATGCTTAATTCAATACTGTTCTCAAAAAAGCACAACAAATTTTACGGCAGGAAGTTGATGCCAATTTTATATACATTATTAATTTTTTCTTTATATAAGGAATTAAATTTTCTTAAGGTAAGATGTATATTTTTCTTTACTTAAAATATATGACATAATGTAATGTAGACATTTATTGAATAAAACTTTATATAAAGCAAATGACATTCATTTAATAGGGTTTTTTTGTGTGTACCAATTGTGCAAATAAATGGTTATTTAGTATATATATGGCTTAAGAGTTGAAATGAATAAGTTTCATTAGATTCAAACTACATATGCTTTTAGAGATGACAGAGGGTATGTGATTAGATTGTTTAGGTTTACAAAATCATGACACCATGAAAGTCCTAGAGGAGAAGGTAGGCAGGAAAATTTCAGATATTCCATGCAGTAATATTTTTGCCAATATGTCCCCTAGAGCAAGGGATATAAAGAAAAGAATAAACAAATGGGACTTCACCAAATTAAAAAGCTTCTGCATGGCTAAAGAAAACATCAGCAAAACGAAAAGGGAACCAACAGTATGGGAAAATATATTTGCAAATGATACTTCAGACAAGGGTTTGATCTCTAAAATATATAAAGAACTCACATGACTCCACACCAGGAAGACATGCAATCCAATTAAAAAATGGACAAAGGACCTGAACAGACATTTCTCCAAGGAGGACATACAGAGAGAGGGTCCAGAGACATATGAAAGGATGCAGCATCACTAGTCATCAGCGAGATGCACATTAAAACCACAATGAGATACCACTGCACACCAGTCAGAATGGCCATCATAAACAAATCAACAAAAAATAAGTTCTGCCAAGGCTGTGGAGAAAAGGGAGCCCTAGTACATTGTTGGTAGGAATGCAGACTGGTGCAGTCACTGTGGGAAACAGTATGGAATTTCCTCAGAAAACTAAAAATGAAACTCCCTTTTGATCTGGCAATTCCACTGCTGGGATTATATCCTAAGAGTCCTGAAACACCAATTCAAAAGAACCTATGCATACCAATGTTCTTAGCAGCAGAATTTACAATAGCCAAGTGCTGGAGGCAACCTAAGTGCCCACCAGTAAACAAGGGGATCAAAAAACTGTGGTACATTTAAGCAATGGAATACTATACAGCAGAAAGAAAGGAGCTCCTACCCTTCAAGACAGCATGGATGGATCTCAAGAGCATTATACTAAGTGAAATAAGTCAGGAAGTGAAAGACAAATATCATATGATCTCACCTGTAAGTAGAACCTAATCAACAAAACAAACAAGTGAGCAAAACGGAACCAGAGACATGGCAGTAAAGAACAAACTGACAGTGACCAGAGGGTAGGGGGAGAGGAATAACAGGGGAAAGAAAGGGAAGGGTCAAGTCAAGGAGCATGTATAAAGGACCCATGGACAAAGCCAAAGGGGGCAGGAATGTGGGAGATGGGGAGTGGGCAGGGAAGTGGAGAGTAATGGGGGAAAATAGGGACAACTGTAATTAAACAACAATACCAAAATAACTTCGAGAAAATAGTGTGTCATAAAAATAAATGAAATTAAGGGAACATTGTTTAAAATTAAAGCATATACAGGGTGGGGCAAAAAGGTTTATAGTTGTGAGCATGCGGAACACAGAGTTTATTCTTGTATTATTGTTATTGATTTATTATTGTATTATTTTTCATAGGAACAATTGTAAACCTACTTTTGTGCTACCCTGTAGAGTATGTTTTTTAGGAGAATTTGGTTTAAGGTCTAATTCTTCAATCTTCATTTTCTTGTATATTCAAGGGGTACTCCCCAAACCCAGAAATATCTTCTGGAGGGCAGGCTCCCTGTAGTATAGGCTTCCCCTGCTAGGTGGGTGGTCTAGGAACCCATCTGATCAGTGTGCAAGCTGGCATTGTTGTGAGAGGCTGCATTTGGCTTCAGTGAATTTTTTTTGAAGATTCAGTGCATTTGCCCATTTCGTAAATGGTGGTTTGTGCGTGTACCTGCCCACATCATGCTGAGTATTTAGAAGTTTTTGACCCAAAATAGCATGAGCCTCATGCCCTACCCTCCCTAGTGACCACTCTCTGTTTAAGAGACCTTTTTGTTTGTTTGTTTCCCTGGATGAAAAAAGTCCTCAAAGGGAAACATTTTGCTCATGTGGAAGAGGTGAAAAAAAAAAACACAGAAGCACTAAAAGGCATCAAAATTGATGAGTTCAAAAACTGTTTTGAGCTGTGGAAAAATGTCTCAATAAGTGGATTGCATTGAATGGAGAGTACTTGGAAGGTGACTCAAGATTAAATGTGTAAGAATAAATACACAATTTTTAAAATATTTTCCACTTTATATTTTTTATAAATTCCACACTTTGGGTCCTCCCTTGTACATATCCACATACTTATGTGTTGAAGTAAATTTGTAGGCCCAAGGTGGAGCTGCTATTGCCCATGGTTTCACATCAGCAAACTGAAATTTAGATAACTTTTGTGTTGCTGGAAATACTCTGCTTGATGAGAAACACAATAGGTCCAATCAGCTGAACCCCCAAGGCCAAGCCAGCTCTGGGCTTTCTCACTCCAGACAAGGTGGACTATGTGACCCCAGCCAATCAGATATTTTCTATTTGTTTTTACCTTGTTCTTTGTCTTTAATTTATAAAAGCTTCTTGTCTTCCACTCCGTTTTGCAGTTCTTCCAAAGAAGACTAAAGTTTGCATCACCAAAATTGTCTTCTTTAATCATTTTGAACAAGATGTATGTCCTATCTTCATAAAATATTTATTTTCATAAAAGATGAACTGTTTTATAAGAAACATTAGTGTGTTCTAGTTTCTTATCTTCAAACTACTACAGTGTAAAAACTATGTGTTCTTAGATTTAGTCAAATGCCTTCCAATGCCCTTATAGTGAGGCAAAAGGAAGCCAAGTCTAAATAAACTGGTCAATCCTGCAAAGGAAAATAAATTTAGAACTTTAAGAAAAGCTCTGTTTGCTCTGAATTATGAGACACCATCCAGGTTTGGCAGAGAGCTTTGTTAACCTATTTTATGCCTCATATAAGGATAAATTTTAACTGGCTTAAAGCTGCTTTTACAATATGAAATAGATTAGCTTGGGGTGTTAAGAGGGGTAACATGGGTATTGTGTCTATCACACAGAGATGAGAATACTTTGTATTATTTTTACAAATCATGAGTTAAATACCAGTTTATCATTATGTATAAGTTCTTAATGAGCATTAAAAACATAAGTGGCAGAGCCTCTTTTATAGTGTTTTCAGATTCAGGAAGGCACTCTGCATAATTTAGGTTATGATCCAACACAAATAGCAGAGGTGGCACAGGTGTGGAGTGGCTCATTACTTCAAATGGTGGCCCTACGTTCTGGTAATCAAATATAAAGCTGTCACTCTTCTCCCTCTTTTATTACAAAAGGCATGCCCGTGAGCGTCCATGCTAGACAGTGCTGTGCGAGTCAGGAGTGATCTTGAATCAAAACTTAGTATAAAACACCGTATTAGAATTGATCATCCCATAGGCTATAAATACAGAATGTCTGACAATCAGAAAACAAGCCAATTGTAGATCACAAGTACAAATCAGCAGCAGGGCTTTGTTGAGCTGCTTTTTTCCCCTGCCGAGTAGAGATAAGATTGATCAGTGCAACCTGAGGCAGGCTCCCTTAGGCGAGGAGGAGAAAACAAAAAGTAGTGGTTACAGGGGAGAGGGTGGGACCGTGAGCACTATGGGGTGGTTCACGAAGAAATGGGGGGACAGCGCTGGGAAACTCTGGGGACAGGGAAGCAGCAGATGGCATGCCAGAGATCTCTTGTCACTTACCACGTGGACTGTGATGATCTAGGCTGTGCTTACTGTAATTCGAAATGGAAAGTGACAAAGAAAAGTTCTTGTTTTTTTCTGATATAGAAACTATAGTTACTTTATTAATATTCCAAATATCTTCTAGTTCTTTTCTGTGAGAATCTTCAGCGTGGTTACATTGTGAATCTAAGCACACCTCCTAAAAAGTTTGAAAAACATTTTAAATCAATTTAAATAAAGCGGAATGGTATACTGTGGTTTTCTGATTGATAATAGCAAATGTTTGAGGAACAGGTGACAATTAGAAAATGCTTTTAAAATATCATTTTTAGGACTCTAATCATCTCAGAACATACACCTTATTTTTGTTATTAAATTATAGAAAGAAACAGAACAGAATTTGTGTGCAGCTAGAGGTCTCTGCCTGATTGAATTCTCCCCTCTGGAGGAAGAATAATCCATGCATTCTAAAATTGCAATTCCATGAAGCAAGATGATAATCAAGGTACATAAATTAAATCAATATTTTAATTTTCAAATACATTATAAATGTCTAGGAAATATATGTTTAGGGAAATTATTTTTAAGACATATTTGTAAGGCAGTCTTGAAGATATATAGCAGTGTTGTCATATAAATTGTTACATGGAGAATTGATGGTTGAAAGTAGCCCAGGCTGTCTTTCCATTAAATATACTAGAAAAATATCAATTTCCCAAGTGTCTTTGCTTATGTTACTTAATGAAACCACTGACAACTAGCATACCATGGTATTGCACATACTTGAAGACAGAGGAAAGAGAGCGAATAAGAAAGAACCACAGAGATGAAGACATTAAGGATTCTAGAAAGATAAGAAATGAATCAAAATAGCTTCTTAAAACAAAGGAAGAGAATAGGCAGCTTAGATGAGGTGATTTTTTTTTTTTTTTTACAGGATGGAGTGTTTGTTGTTCATGAGAAATATGTGGGTTAAATATTCTGGAGAAAAGGAAAGTTACTGAGGGTGTCAGCTCACTATCTGGCAGTCAGAACTCCAACTCTCTGTGTCAGAAGAGAGCTCCACGGGGTACGCCTTTGTCTCATGTGAGCCAGCAGGTCCATGTCTGTCTAGAGAACCTGGTACAGTGCATAACTTTGTGCATCTGGGACATACGCTGGTTACAGTACTGTCAGGAATTCCAACTGAGTATACTCTCAGGACTTCGAGAGAATAAGGGGCAATGAAGGTTGTGTGAAGGGTATGTCTAATAAAAGTAGCCTAAAAATCTGACCTGATTCCATCTAAATAACTTTTGTTATGTAAATTTTGAAAGAACCTATTTATTTTAGGGCTATCAAGGCAAAAACTTATTAGACTAAATTGCATTAAGATGTTTTCTGAAAGCTAAATCAACATCATTTACAGTGGGTTTGCTCTGTGATATATTCAAACACAAGGCTTCTGCCAAGTGTTTTTGGTACCATATGTACACCTATTAATTAAATCCTTGTAAATGTCTTCAGTATTCCCTTGGGCTTGCTGGAGTTTGCTGTTGAAGCATCACTTTTGCCATAAATCCTATTTCTCTCCATTTTAAATATGGAGGAGTGCTAGGGCCCAATAAATAATACCTCTTTCTCTCATCCAAGTTTGTAACAAGTTGAGAGATAGATATGGACATTAGGCGATCAGGGATCAAGATATCAATTTAAATACTGATGAAGCTGATACTGAAGGGCATGGCTTATTGTGGGGGCCGAGTGGGGATTACTAAGTACTTCCTGAATTAGAAAAGCTGACCCACTCCTTCACAGGCAATGCCGGGCCAGAGCAGTCCTCTTCTCTGTGAACAAGCATGGAGGAGAGCAGAGTATATATTCACTGTAGTCAGGTGACCTTGGGAGAGAGAGGAAGGTATGAACTAAGTTCTCTCAGCCTCTTCTTCAGTCATAAGTCACTCTGCCACCAAGGGAAAGGGTGTGTGAGGCCAAGAGTATCTAGTACAATGTTTTCCTTCTGGAGAGGGGGGCATGGGAAATATGCGTCCACCCTGACATTTGAGATCTATATTACAGAGCTTATATTTTAAAATGTTGTTATGGCAAAACTAAGAACTTAGGACTTTTATTTAAAAAAAAATCTATACTTTCAATTCTGTTTGTTTTGTGGAAAGCCATATTCACAAATCACAGAAGCAATACAAAGGCAATGTCAAATACAATAGATTGGTGTCACCAGTATTTCACCCAAACTTTAAATATGCCTCATTGTTCAATTTTCTATACTAAGAATGCATTTGTTATAAATCTAGGGGCATTAACTATTTTTTAGATCTTGTCATTCTATTGTTAGGCTAAAAATGTTAGTTGATGAACTTACTTATGTTTTGAAGTCAACTCAAGCTGACCTGCCCAGCTGATGTTATGAGCAGAATTTATGCTTGTGAGGCATAAAAAAGCATGATATGTGTTTTCTGTATCATCAGATTGTTCAAAGGTATTTACACCAGTAGGTACAGATGTTCTTTTAAAACTACATCCGACAGAGAACAAATTGATGGTCGCTAGATTGGAGGGGGGTCAGGGGGTGGGTAACAAAGGTGA
>PVKM010044493.1:0-12217 GCA_004027735.1 Carollia perspicillata | reverse complement strand
CTTCCCAAGTCCTGAGCGAGCGGCTGGAGTTTGTTTCTTCCCTTGTGAAGTGGGAGAAATAGCAGCTGTTTGAACGGTCGACTGAATGAGGCCTGATGTGAAGGCACTTTGCAGACTGCGCAGCCCGGACCGGGTCACAAGGTTGGGAGCAGCCCCGGGACTGGGGACAGACAGAGGAGCTGCTTCCACCCAGTCTGGCGCCTCAGGCCACACTCAAGGCAGGCTCTGCCTCTCACTCACTCGGGACAAGATGACTCCCGTCCGTCACCGTCTCGGTCCCCTCGAGCCGCCATGACAAAATAATACCATAGACTGCATGGCTTTGAGACAGAAATGCATCTCTCCCGGTTCTGGAGGTTGAGAAGTCCTAGAGCAAGGTGCCGGCAGGTCTGGTGTCCGGCGAGGGCGCGCTTTCTGGGCAGCTGTCTTTGCAGTGTCCCCTCACAAGATGGAAGTCACAAAGGAACCCTCTGGAGGTCTCTAAGAGAACTTAATCCTATTCACCAGGGCAGAGCCCTGCCTCCTAACACCATCACATTGGAGATCAGGTTTCAACACGAGAATTTTGGGGGGACCCACTGTCTCTGGCAATAGCCAATAATGACTCCCAAGAATTCACAGTAACTGGCTATCATTTAGCAAAGGGCTCAGCAAACTAAATGTCATCTTAATCCTCAACCCGTCCCCAGATGAGCAACTTGGTTCAGAAGTCAGTTGCCAAAGCTGCCCAGCTGGTCAGAGGGAAGGTGGGATGGGGGCCCAAGTGTGCCTCCGTACGTACGCGGGCAGCGCTCGCTGGCCGGGCTGTGCGCACCCAGAGGGGCGGCAGGCACTGCCCCTGCCCCGGTGGCTCACCGGCAAACTGTGATGGCGCCCTGCACTGTGCAAAATCGATTTAGCGTTTTCCCTCGTTAAGTCATAGAAGAGAACTGAACCTAATGCATCACATTATTAGCCCAGGAAGCTTGCTGGGCGTGTGAAGCAGGCCACGGTGTAAAATGAATGTTCTTTTACCAAGGGCTCTTCCTTGGCTCCATCCTGTTACGTGTTGTTAGCAGACACACTGCAGGCTTGTTTATCCAGTCTGCAACCTCAAAGCTGGGAGGCACGGCTAACATGTCCGGTGGCCAAATTGGGGTCATCAAGAATGCGAACTTGCCCGAAGGTGGGTAGAAACGGTAACGACACTCAGGCATACACACGACTCCACGTTTGTGCCCCAAACACCGACTCTGTGGCTGCATGATGGGAGCGTGACCTGACAGCCGACCACGCGGAAAAGCCCCGAGGCGGGGGGCAGGAGCGAGCTCCAACGGACCAATGGCACAGGGAGAAGCGCGGCATGTCCTTAGCGGGGGAGGTCAGTCCCCTCAGTTCAGCACCGCTATCGCCACAGCCGAATGCTCTGCCCAGACGTGACTGCCACACCGTGAGGGCATGTGAACTCACGACGAAGGGCTGGGACCCGCGGACGCCTGAGCACAGAGACAGATGCCCTGATGTCTTTGGGAGCTTCCTATCTCTGAAGGACTGTCAGGTGAAAGCAGGTGCCAGCCAGCTGTGCAGCCTGGAATGGGCCTGTCATAGGTGGGTAGGAGTGACGGGGGAGGTTTCAGCATAATCTTATGGAGCTCTGCTGCAGAGGACATGGGGAACCAAGGGGAGCAAGTTCTGCCTTGATATTCCCAAGTTCAAAAGCTTGCCTGCTGCCCTGGCTGGTGTGGCTTAGTGGTTGAGTGCCAGCCTGTGAAACAAAGGGTCTTTGGTTCAATTCCCAGTTGGGGCACATGCCTGGGTTATGGGCCGAGTCCCCAGTGGAGGGCATGCAGGAGGCCCACACATTGGTGTTTCTCTCCCTTTCTTCCTCCCTTCCCCTCTCTAAAAATAAATAAGACCTTAATTATTATTATTATTATTTAAAAGCCTGCTTGCCACAGGACACCTGCCTAGGGAGTGTGTGCTTGGGGAGAGTGGGGCCAAAGCAGAGCGTAGTCCGGTTCCAAGTCCTGGCTGGTCCTCGGAATCCCCAGTGTTGCTTGTTTAAAAAACACAGATTCTGGCTTCACGTCAGATCTGCTGAAACCAGAATTTTCAAGGGTGGGATTGGAGAATCTAAATTGAGACTAGACATAATAACAAAATATATGAACCTTGAGCGATGCCTAAATTTTTAAAGCGTAAAGATATTTTGGGGGCACCCAGACAAATTTTAAGAGATTGTTTATTAGATGATACTGAATTCTTGGTAATGTTATTAAATGTGATAACAATAGTATTTTTGAAATATAAGAAAATGACTTTATTCTGAGGTGATACAGGCCAACGTCTTAAAAAGTCAAGTACCATATCTATACCTTTTTCAAAACAATGATTACTTTCAAATGGCTCAAAAAAAAAAATAAAGCAAACGAGACAACATATAAGACAGAGCGCATTCATTGTACTCTTCTGTTTTTTTTTTAAAGATTTTATTTATTTATTTTTGGAGAGAGGGTAAGGTAAAGAGAAAAAGGGGGAGAGAAACATCAATGTGTGGTTGCTTCTCATGTGGGCCCCACTGGGGACCTGACCTGCAACCCAGGCATGTGCCCTGACTGGGAATCGAACCAGTGACCCTTTGGTGTGCAGGCCCATGCTCAATCCACTGAGCTACACCAGCCAGGGCTTCTTTCAACTTTTTGTTGGCTTGAAAGTTTTCAAAATAAAATTTGGGGGAAATGTCAGGCCCATTGGACAAGATAAGTTCCAATATAGCCCGAGAGCCCATGGCCAACGTCTGGGGCTGGCTTTGCGGCTCACTGAGCAGAGCAGGAGGCTGTCGGGGAGTGGGGTATGCAGTGGAGACTTGGGTCTGGTGCCCTTCCGTGTAGCACGGGGCTGCCACAACCCCCCAGAGGTCCTGTGTGCTGGGGCTGGCCACC
The DNA here is from genome assembly GCA_004027735.1 of Carollia perspicillata. Taxonomy (NCBI): domain Eukaryota; kingdom Metazoa; phylum Chordata; class Mammalia; order Chiroptera; family Phyllostomidae; genus Carollia; species Carollia perspicillata. Next base: position 9,296 of record PVKM010044493.1, on the reverse strand, counting down.
CCTAGGCCACACTGGCATGCTCAGGAACTCAGAAGAGAAGCACACACACCCCATCTCCCCAGCCCAAGTTACACAGGGCCCGTGTCAAAGCATGGTTCATCCCACGTGGCCCTCTCTAATGGCCTCAGCGTGCGTCCCTGGAGGTGGGGCTGGGCTTGATAAAACAGCACTGGGCCCCATAATAAGCTCCATGCGGATGCCCACAAAACCCGGCTGACGAGGGCTGGGCACGGAGGCAGGGAGGAGTTCCATGCCCTGAGGCCTCCCCTGACCAGCCCCCAGGGACAACTCAGACTGACCACCGAGGAGGGAGCAGGGTGCAGCAGGGCCCAGAGCAGGAAGGGCATGCAAGCGGAGGTGTGAGGGCGTGAGCAGGACACAGGGCAGCAGAGCCTGGAGCAGGGATGGGTCAGGGGCGAGCTGTGGATGGGAAGTTTGAGATCCATGATGTTGAGGTCAACATCATTACGTGCCACAAGAGTGAGACCAGGGAACACGGGTGACAGGGGGGCCCTCAGGTGACTTCAGGAGTGGGGCTGCAGCTGAGCCCAGCCCTGCAGGAAGCCATTCCCGCAAGTCTGTCCTCCTGGGCTGCACTTCAAGTCCTGGAGGTCGAGGTGCAAGGTCGGAACCCCTGGCAGGTACTCCAGGGACCGGCACGCCCATCCTGCCTTCACCACTTGCGTGAGTCCCGCCTTTTCGGCATACAGTATTGGTGTCACAACAGCAAAGGACACCATCAAAACCGAAAAACAAGACACCCTATTAAATGGGAGAACGTACTCACCAGTGATTCATCTTAGGAGGCGTTAATAACCAAAACTAACCAAGAACACGCACCACTCAACACCAAACCCCAAACAATCTGATGACAGAATGGGCGGAGGATCTGAACGGACACTTCTCCAAAGAGGACACACAGATGGCCCACAGACATGTGAAAAGATGCTCAACAACAACAGCCAGAAAAATGCAAATTAAAACCACAGTGAGTTACCACCTCACACCTGCCGGAAGGGCAAGTGTCGGGGAGGATGTGGAGAAAAGGGAACCCTCGTGCGCTGTCAGTGGGAATGCCAGACTGGTGTGGCCACTGTGGAAAAGAGTATGAATTTCCTCAAAAGATTACAAATGGAACTGCGTTATGACCCCGTGATTCCCCTTCTGGGAGTTTATCCAAAGACACCCAAAACACTAACTGGAAAGGACATACGCACCCTTGTGTTCACTTCAGCATTACTTACTATCGCCAAGCCGTGGAGGCAGCCCAAGTGCCCGTCGGCAGATAAGTGGAGATACTCACATACGATGAAATATTACTCAGCCATAAAAAGAAGGAAACCTTACCACTTGTGACAGCACGGGTGGACCTAGGGGCATTACGCTCGGTGGAACGTCAGTCAGAGAAAGACAAGCAGTTTCACTGACACGTGGAATCTGAAGAACAAAGTGAACGAGTAAAACTGGAACGGACTCGCAGATACACAGAGAACGGGGGGCTGCCGGGGGCGGGGAGCACGGGGCGCGGGGCGAACAGGTGAAGAGCCTGAGAGTACCGTGGGAAACGCGAAAGAGCCGCGGGGAAGCTGGGGAGGCACAGGAGACGCGGCGGAAGACACTGGCACAACCGCGCGTGGGCTCTGAGAACACTGCGGGGGAACAGCATGCAAAGGACACTATTATCTAGCCCCTAGACTACGCCCCAAAACCGACATGTAAAAATGAATAAAAGTTTTTAAAAGGAGAGGTCTGTGGGGAAAAAACCACTAGAGGCAAATACCTGAGGGCTAGAAAAGTTGAAAAGGTAACTGTCTTGCTCCAGGTCGTCACAGAAAAGAGAACTGTGCCAACTGATGGAAAGATACACAGGCAAACAAATATTAAACAAGTATTTCCATTGGAAAGTAGAGGTCATTCCTCTTCTTATATTACCCACCTCCTGTGTATAATAGCTACTGGTTATTATTTACCTCTGTTGTCAAAACACTGTTAGGAAACGATAAAACTTGTATCAATAGTTACATAGGAGTAGCTCGTTTTCCTCATATCCCCGTAATCACATTACTTGTATTAAGAACTTCTAGTTTTCTGGGAAAAAATACATATTGATGTCACAGTCTCAATCCAGATACCATGTCACTGGGGGTAGAGAGGAATGAGGGGGTGAGCCCCTCCCCTCAGAGGGGGCTTCAGGCAGCAGAGCCTGCCCAGACCAGCCCTTCGTCCCCAGCAACCTTCCCGCCAACCCACAGGCCCCCAAGCGTAATGGGGCAGAAGGCAGGGTCCCAGCGGGAGAACGTGGCAGGTCCCTGAACAGGACGAGTGGATGGCGATGTGCTTGCATCCCATGATGAGGTGCTCCTTGGATCAGAGGGACACAGCCACGATGCTGGGGAGAGGCCTCGGGAGTCTCTGCCTCTAAGCCCAAGGCTGAAGTGACCTGGTCCAGGGAAAACTTCCGAGCTCCGCACGGTATTCACACTGTCAAGTTTGTTCTGTGGGACTCTTCACTGAGATGGTGAGACAGTCCAAACATCACTGCTGTGTACCAACTAAACTTCTACAACATATTTTGTCCATTAATTTTGTTCATCAGATTCCTTTTGTAGGTAAAATCACGCGGCATTGTCTTTCACCGACTGCTTATTTCACTTAGCATAATAATCCCCCACAGGCCTGGAAACATGGGACAGACTGACAGTGACCAGAGGGCAGTGGGGAGGGGGATAAGGGTGGAAAGAAGGGGGAGGGACTAGACGAGGAACATGTATGAGTGACCCACGGACACGGACCACAGTGTGGGGACTGACTGTGGGAGTGGGGGCTGGGAGCGCGGAGGAGGGCAAAGGGGGAAAAACTGGGACAACTGGGACAGAATAACAATTAAAAATGATTTAATAAAAAATAAAATAAAAACTTCTACATAGAAAAATGGTAATAGGGTGACTGCATTTTTCAAATAAGGTATCGGTTTTTCACAATGATCAGGCATTTTTCAAAGTAACCAAAAACTTGAGATACTGTAATTTTCTGATTTAAAAATCAAGATTCTCTGCCATCTGGGGGTGAGGAAGGAGGAACAGCGTGGAAAGAAACTCCACACTGCTGGGAATTCACGTCGGAACAGGCTGGGGGAGAGAGGGCGTGGGCACCTCCAGGGACAGGCGGGGCGGCCAGAGCCCCAGGCGGCTCCGAGGAACACCCAGAGCCCACCGTCACCTCACCAGCAAGGACAGAGGGACAGATTTCTTGGTCGCAGTGACATCCATGCTGGCTCTCTCTCCGAGCAGGGAGGCTGGCGCGAGCTAATGGGGAGCGCCGTGATGGCATCCCGACCCCGCGTTCTTTGTTTCCTTACCCGCAGCAGCAGAACAAGCTTCATCACGATCACCTGACCTTCATCTGGAAGCCCTGGCATTTCTGTCAGAGACAAAGCACCACAACAGCTGTCCCAGTGACACGCCTGGAGAGGCAGCGGTGACGGGAAGCACTCAATTTCCTTCGAAGAGACGAGTCTCCTAAGGTGCTTCACTGCCTACGTGGAGGGGACTCCTGTTCCGCCCAGGATGGCAGCGCCCGCCCTGCGCGACCCAGCACACGAACGGGCACACCAGTGAGCCGATCATGCAGGTGGGTCGGCAGGCACAGGCCCTCCTTGGGTGCCTTCATCTCTGCAACAACATCAGTTCGGCAGCCCGGGGCACTTGCAAACTGCATTTCTGGGGGCAGGTAGGGCTTCTGATAAACCCCACAAAGCAACGCCCTCCAACTTTCAAGTACCTGGGCTTGTTCCTCCCCAAAGAGCCGAAGTCAGAGGCCACGCAAGCCCCTTCGGCTTGAGGACAGACAAGGAAGCAGGCCCCAGGACGGCGGACACCCATGCAGGTACGTGTCTCAGTCAAATACCTGCAGAGGGGCATCTGAACGCACCTCGTGACTTCTTCCGAGTCCTGTGCGCCTCGTCCCCGGTGGGTTACTTCTTCAGGAAGGTGAGCCTCAGGAGGACAATGAGGCCCGTGGTATTATCTCGGAGGGCCGCTGCAAGCTAATGCACGTAAACTAGTCCACTCACTGTACAGGACACACCACGTGGGCAGGAAGTGCCACCACTGAGTGCCTCTCTGCCACACGAACAGCAGGTTCCACGGCAGGAGGGTCAAGAAACAGACGCACAGGGGTGGGCGACCGCAGGCGCACGCCGGCGAGCATCCGCATCATCACTTCCTGCTGTGTTAACAGACCACCCTGAACCCACACTCGCCCGGCACTGTGGACAGGGTAATACCCAGAGGCCGTCTAAAAGCTAAGTCTAAGGTCGACGCCAGCCCTCGGGAAAGGAAACGGAAATACTGGGTTCCATGAACACGCTGAGTTGACACGTGAGACGCTGCTCGGCTGGGAGACGAGACCACAAAACGCCTTCACACACAGCACATTCCGAGGGACACAGACACAGTGTCGTCTTGCAGACACAGTCCCATCAACCCCACGTGAGATCCACAGGGGTTGCAGTCTCCTTAATAATTAGCTCCCACGGCAAATAAGCTACTAACTAACCAAAACATTTTTACATCTTTCATCTTTCGGGGAGACACTGAGTCTTTAACGTAGGATTCCATCTTTTTTTGAATAAGCCAAGCTGCTGCAACACATGAGCCTGAAGAGGGCACGCCTGCTCCAGGACAGACGACACCACCCTTCTGAGACAAAAACTAGGACGGCTTTCTCTCCAGGGGTCCTGCCTGCTCCTTAGCTTTGAGTTCTTCTAGTTTCCTCTCATAGCAGTTCATGAAGTAATCATCGGGTTCGATGCCCGCGTTCCTCAGGCTTTCCATGACCTTTTCCAGTCTGTGCACGGACCGGGCTCCCGCAATCTTTCTGGTGCTGAGGTACAGAGTGAACTCCTGGAAGTCCAGGAGCTTGCAGGTGTCCACAGAACAGATATTCCTGACACCCCCAGTTCTGTCCAGGTGAGGGAAAAACACCAGGCCGGACAGCCTCTCCAGGTCCTGCAGGCTCACTTGGAAGTCACTTAGTTGGGGCTGGAAGCCAATGGCTTCGTTGGGCACCACGAAGGCCCCCAGTGCCAGCGGCTCGGAAGACGCTGGGCTTCTGCGCGCCAGGATCACCTTATAAAGGTGCGAGGGGACCGCCACATTGTCCTCGCCGATCACCTAAAAACAGAGCAGCCATGTCAGTGATGCTGATCCATGTGAGAAGTTCCCAAACTTTCCCCGAAGAGGCTTTAGATGCATTTCTGAAAACGCACTTGTAAGATACCCATCCCAATGAATGCAAACTCAACTGCCAAAAGCAACAATAAACCGAGGTACGGACTCACGAAGACGAGGTTTGACAGGCAGGTTCTGATCGCATTCTTTAACGCCGCCCCAAAGAGCAGGGGCCGCATTCTCGGCTCTGTCTGTAGGACAAAGGAATGCCACGAGGGTCCTGGGCTTTTAACGGACAAGAAAAACTGTCACTTCACTTTGTCTCATAATCAGAACTCCTGGTGTTCCCAACATTGAAGGTCAGGACTGCCAGCTTGGGCACTCCCGGCTCTAGAAATAAAAACATGGCCTTGGTTTATCAGACTCACGAGAGCGCTAATCAGACAGCCGCCTCCAGAGACGCAGCCGGACACACCACGTTGGCACTCCCCTCTTCAGTCCTGCCTGGACTGAGGTCCAGTCTCCAAACTACGTGAACGGGAATGCTGTCCATCAGAGGTCTGCATGCTCACGGGCCATCAGACACAGAGCTTCCAACGTGTCACCAAATCAAACACGTGAGAAAGGTACCCACACAACGAAGAGGCCGAAGCCAGGGTCAGGCCTGCAAACAACCCGACTGCCTATGTAGGTTGGCTGTAATACAGTAACACTGTTATGAAACCTTTTCAAATTTCCTTCCAATTGGCTTAAAAGCCATATCTGTTTTCTGAAAAAGAAAAAACGAGCATCCATTTCCTTAATGGTTTTCAGGAAAACCACACCATCCAACTACGCCACGTTCTCCTCCAGCCCTTCCTCGGTAGGGCGCCCCTTCCTGGTCAAACCTGCTGGCGGCAGAGGCCCTGCCGGCGCCCACGTGAAGCAGAGGGACGGGAGCTGCAGCGGGCCCTCTGCTGCTTCTCCCAGGCTCCCACCTCCGTGGCACACAGCCTGAGAACTCCGTGGCCATCTGCTGTCTGGCACGCACGGAGGTCCCATTGCCACGGCCAACTGCGGAGCTTCAGGGAAGACCCATCACAGGGAAGATTTCTATTACTAATTGTCTCTGAAGTTAGTGAAAACAGTCGGCCAAAAAGCAGTTTACAGTTTATGAAATCATACAGCCTGCAGACATCAAGTCCCCACCCCTTCCGACAAGCCATCTATGCAGTTGGGAGAAGAGACACACTGTTCAAGGCACACACACACTGGGGGTGGGCTCCGTGGAGGCCCCAGTTAGCCCGGGGAGCGCCGACAGGTGTCAGCTCCACACGGCAACTTGGAGGCCCTGGGCCTGGCACTGCCAGAAACACAGAGGGCTGCGCCGCAGGGGTGGGGTGTCCGGCCTTTTGGCATCCCTGGGCCACAATGGAAGAAGAGCTGTCTCGGGCCACGTATTAAATACACAAACACTAAACGAAAACTAATGAGCAATAAAACAGGTTTTAAGTAAATTTATAATTTTGTGTTGGGCCTCATTCACGGCCATCCTGGGCCACACACGGCTGACGGGCCACAGGCTGGACAGCCCTGCAAGTAAATACCTGCTCTCAGGAAGATGCCCCCCCGACCCCGCCCGCCCACCCGTCTGGAGGCAGAGTCAGCAGCCTCAGGTTTCACGGCAGGTGGACTGTGGTGAGAGGCTGGTACGGAGCACAGGCCACTTCACCGAGGGGGTGGGTGCGGGGGAAGCCAGGGACCAACGCTGCGGGCACAGCTGCAGCTGAACTGTAATTTACAGGGGACGCTTAAATGGGCTTCAGTGTTCCAGCCGCTGGCTGGGGAGTCCGCGGTTAGGCAAGTCCTTGGCGCCACCTGCTGGACACTCTCCATCACAGCACCACAGGTCTCAGACTCCAGATGTGAGCAGCCTTCGAGACCATTCATTTGATTATTTTCTCTCCTCATGGGCTCTTTGTCTACAAACAAATGGCAATTTTCAAAAACAATTAATTGGTCATGTCCATTTGCTGCCAAGCAGGGCTTCTAAATCCGGTTCAGTAAATTCCAGCCAAAAGTAAATAAGTTTGACATTTTAAGATTCATGGTTTTTCCTCAGGGAAGTGTACCACTTCTATTAGGCTTTCTTTCAAAAGCTCCCACAATAGCGAGAGGGCCTCTATCACTGCTTCTGAGAAACCAGAGACCACGAAGGCCCCACTAACCACAAGGTGCGGCTCTTCCACCAACAACCCTTCTCACGGTTTCTCACAAAGGGGGGTAAAATACTAACCCCAGAAACGAAGAATGAAAACCCAGCCACTCACTACCCTGCTTGATCCCGTCTGCTCTGTTCTCGGAAGCAAACGTCTGTCTAACGTAGGAGCCAGTCCTGCTCAGAAACCAAGAACGCCCATTGCTTCTTTCTTGAATTTAAGACTTAAAAAAAAGTCCTCCAGTATTTTAGAGCTATCCTCTCCTTTGCAGACAACTCAACCTACATAATACATTCTCTCCGCCTTTAGGAAAACTGGAAGACTTTCAAAAACGTTTCTAGAAATTACCAGGGCAGAGAAGCAGACCAGTTCAGCGGACTCGGGTCCTGGCTGGGCCACGCCGCTGTGAGTCACACCCCCCAGCGCCTTCTTTACTGGTCCATGGAACAGGCAGCAACAATCCCAACACTGCCGATTTCACAGGGTAGCTACAAAGGCAGGAGGACATGGCGTTAAAGAAAAAATACCGTTACTAAGCACGATCACGAGAAAAACACAGGCACCTGCTAGAATCGGACTCACATACAATACTGGTTTTATTGCCCTGGTAAGGCAAAAAAAAAAAAAAAATCCAAACAATAAAACGGTTGGAGATGTCAAAAGATCAAATCCTGTCAACCCAGTGAAAGAAAGAAACCGAGACAGGGTGATAAACAGGGAGCGCACACCCAAGGGACAGAGGAACACACGAAGCGCAGAGCCACCAGGCGCGGGAGTCGGCAGGAGTGCGGCCAGCCCCCCGCCCCCACCGTGTCCCCTGTGCAGCCTCCGCAGGTGCAGCGCAGCGGCAAAGCCCCAGAGTGCCTCTCCCGTTGGGCACCCGCCCCGGGCGAGGGGGCCGGAGACAGCCGAGTCAGTGAAACTAGCACCATCTTCCCAGCTGACGAGTCTGCTTGGAGATTTAGGGTGGGGGCAAGGAGATACTGAACCAGTAAAATGATTTAGTTTTCAATTAAAACAAATAGACATGGAAATGAAAAGATTTGCCTAAAGATAAAAAGGAAATTTCAAAACACAAAACCACTCCCTGATCACTTCAGGTGATGCCTCCAGATCCCTGGAGGCATGTCTCCAACCTCCTCCCCGGCTGGGCAGGAGTTTGGGAGGTGATGCTGTCGGAGGAACACAGTCAGGCACTCCTAACGTTACCACCACTGAGCTGTAAAACCTGAGGCTCACTCTCTTGTCAGGTCAGTCACAGTGTCAAGGCCAGAGTCTTCAGGTACGTCTCCCTTGTCTGGAGTCTGTCTCCTCTGCAAACACGCACATCAGAGCATGCACACGGATGCCCTCAGCTACAATGAAGGGGGTGATTCTGATGAGAGCCGTCAGAGGACTCACTTCTGATAAAATCACCACTGCAAATGCTCCCCGAAGCTCCCGTTCCCTCGAGTCCTACGGTGCTGTGACCCTTTCCTACATATTCTAACAGACATTTCTGCGCGGCTCCGAGGAAACCTCCTCTTGGCCCACTTTCTGTGGTTTTTGCACACTAGCAAATATTGCTTGCAACTGCTCTCCATCCACGCTCCCTTTGACTCCCTGGCCTTCAGCTGCTGCGTATGAAGAGCGCAGCAATCCCTTTGCAGACTTCTGAGAACTTCTAAGGACAATGCTATAACTAACTGGCAATTCTCACACAAGTACACAGACCTATGTTTGCACCTCCTCTTCGACAACTTCTACCTATAGGACTTGGACTTGACCCCTCAAAACCTCAATTTCCTTACCGATGAAAGGAGGTAACTACTTGCATGTGAGGACTGAAAGAGACAGCATGTATGAAGCTACACACACACTGTATACAAGGCCCTCCGTAAGTACCAGGTCATTAGCTTCACTTCCTCCCAAGTATACATATGGCCTA